>OU795041.1:2843563-3006499 GCA_917208275.1 Patella pellucida
TTTTTCTAAGTTCTGTGGTGTTAAAAATTCGTATTGACGCAACCTTGTCAAAATTCTACTCCGTTATCTTTAAATAATTTTTACCCCGTTTTTCCATGACTGTAAAAAATCCGTATTGGCGCAACCGTGTCAAAAGTCTACCCCGTTATCTTAAAATTATTGCTTACCCCTTATTTCCATGACTGTAAAAAATCCGTATTGGCGCAACCGTGACAAAATTCTACTCCGTAATCTTTAAAATGATTGCTTACCCCGTTTTTCCATGACTGTAGTTCTGTATTGGCGCAACCGTGTCAAAATCCTACTCCGTAATCTTTAAAATGATTGCTTACCCCGTTTTTCCATGACTGTAGTTCTGTATTGGCGCTACCTTGTCAAAATTCTACTCCGTAATCTTTAAAATGATTGCGCTTATCCCGTTTTCCATGACTGTGGTTCTGTAGTGTGAATTGTACTATCATAAATGACATCGTATCTCGGTTTACCAGTTTATAAGAAAATCAATAGGGTTAACCGTTTGTTATACACTATGGATGTAATCGAGCTAACGGTATACACTGTAAAAAAATATATACTCGGGGGTTCAGTCGGGTATATCACCTCGGTGTGGAGGGAGAGAGATGGAGAGGGAGAGAGAGAGGTGGAGAGAGAGAGTGAGATGGAGAGGGAGAGAGAGAGGTGGAGAGAGAGAGTGAGATGGAGAGGGAGGGAAGATAGAGAGGGAGAGAGAGAGGGAGAGATAGAGGGAGAGAGAGAGAGAGGGAGAGAGAGGGTGAGATAGAGGGAGAGAGAGAGAGGGAGAGAGAGAGGGAGAGATAGAGGGAGAGAGAGAGAGAGAGATAGGGGGAAAGAGAGAGAGAGAAATGGGGTTTAACGTCCATACACTATAAAAATATAGCTTCAGTGGCTCAGTGTAAGATATCACCTCGGTGGAGAGAGAGAGAGAGAGAGAGAGAGAGAGATGACAGACAGAAATTGGGTTTAACGTCCGTACACTATAAAAATATAGCTTCAGTGGCTCAGTGTGAGATATCACCTCGGTGGAGAGAGAGAGAGAGAGGGTGAGATGGAGAGGGAGAGAGACAGAGAGGGGGGGAGAGAGAGAGAGACAGAAATTGGGTTTAACGTCCGTACACTATAAATATATATACTTAGTGGTTCAGTGTGAGATATCACCTCGGTGGAGACAGAGAGAGAGGGTGAGATGGAGAGGGAGAGAGACAGAGAGGGGGAGAGAGAGGATGAGATGGAGAGGGAGAGAGGGGGGGAGAGGGAGAGATAGAGGGAGAGAGAGATGTGGTTTAACGTCCGTACACTATAAAAATTTAACTCAGTGATTCGTTGAAAGATATCATCTCGGTGGAGAGAGAGTGAGAGAGAGAGAGGGAGAGAGAAAGAGAAATGAGGTTTAACGTCCACTTGACACAAACTAGGTCAAACATATGTTTTAAAATTTATTTCAATAATTTTCTTGCGCGTAGGGGTCTTTAGCAGTCGGAATAAATCGGAGGACACCGAGAAAACCCACGAGGTTGGACAGGTAACCCTTATCCCTGCCACGTACAACTGAGGATTCGAAACCACGCCAGTTGACTCAATAACAGAGCCCCCACCCCAACCACCCTTCTCATAACTCACTACTTGCCCAGTACGTGGACACAAGTAGGAAGTTAAACTCCATTTTATTTCATTTCATTTGTACTATTTTTAGCATTTACCACAATACAACGACTACATTTACAGTGTAGATTTAGCTATTACCACGACTTGTCATTTTGGCGCTGAGAGTATTCCATAGAGACGGGGGCTTAATTATTAGCCGTTTTTGTACGTCGAAGGATTGGGAGGATTTTAATAAATGTTGTCTCCGTGAAGGCAATTAGACATGGTCTAACTCTGTTAACAAGTCTTGTGCTGTTCCATTCGACCCCCGAAAACAAAGCGCCGCGTGAATAGATCTAGATTCAATGACCATAAATGGGTAGATTTCTAAGCTCTTGGCTTTTAAAAGATCAGTAAATATTCCTGGAGATCCTCTTTGAATAGTATATTTTATCGATTTCCGTTTTTAAGTAATAACACATTGATTCCTCGTCTAATTGTCTGTATAACCGTTTATCTATCAACCAGTGTGGACATATTGATTCTACAGTAAATAGGGGGTGATAGCTGAATGGTTAGCACGTTCGCGATGTATTATGAAGCGTGTCAATTTGGCGTGGTTTAGAATCCCCGGCTGTACGTGACAAGGAGATGGGTCGCCTGTCCAGCCTCGTGGGTTTTCTCGGTGTCCTCCGATTTATTCCGACTGCTAAATACCCTTACGCGCAAGCGAATTATTGAAATAAAAATTTAGACCATGTGTTAGTCCCGAAATCACCTAGTTGTGTTGAGTGCACGTTAAACCCATTTCTTTCTCTTTGTACATGGTAATAACCAAATCTATTTTAAGAGTATAAAAATGAACACGACCGAAGCCAAGTAATTTCTCGCCTTTCTCCCGTGGGATATTTCAAGTTATCAAATAGATTAATCTTTCTTTTGTTCAATAGATTGGTAATTTCTATTTTACGTTGTATATGATGCTAAAGCGTGTTCAAGTGGTGTTGCTTTAACAATAAATGTCGGCAGTCGTTCGCTATCCAATCTTTAAAACGGTAGACTATTAAGACGAGAGAGAGAGAGAGAAGAGGGGAGAGAGAGATGAGAGGAGAGAGAGAGAGGCCACTCGACATTTCGGGGCTAACATATGATTTAATAATGCGCTTGTAGGCAGGGGTCTTTAATAGTGAGAGTACGCGTGCGCTGTATTATAAGGTCTGTGATTAAGTCAACCGGCGTGGTTTCGATTCCCCCGGTAGTACGTGACAGGGAGTAGAGCTTTTCTCCGGTTCCTCCGGTTATTTTCAATGCTAAAGACCCCTACGCACAATCGAATTATTGAAATAGATATTAATCCATATGTTAGTCCCGATATGACGTATGTCGAGTGGTCTCCCCCCCTCTCTCTCTCTCTCTCTCTCTCTCTCTCTATCTATCTCTCTCTCTATCTCTATCTCTCTTTTACGAAATGATCTTGTTTGTGTCGATTGGACGTTAAACAAAAATTCGCTTGTGCAAAGGGTCTTTAAGCAGGGGGGTGGGGGGGATAACCTTGAAAAACCCCACGAGGTTGGACAGGCGATCCTTCTCCTTGTCACGTACAACCGGGGATTTTAATCCACGCCAGTTGACTCGATGACAGGCTTTATGATACAGCACGCACGTGTTAACCATTTGGCCATCCAGCACCCCTAGTTCACGGGATTAAGAATGTTAATTATAGATTAACAAACAAACCGTCACAGCTGTGAGGTTTAACTGATTTATAAGTAAATATCAAATCTGATTAAAAATTTTTTAACTTGAACTAGGTGAATTAAATTCTTATATATGCCTTAAATACTCTAGTTCAGACGTGGATAAAATCAAAAGCATAAATAACGAAACGAAACGAATTATAATCAAATAAAAAATGTATATTAAGTTTTATTTTACATATTTGATGTGATAAGTTGACAATTGGTTATCTGACCGCTTAGTCGTTAATTTTTTTGATCCGTGATGTCAATAAACATTGACCGGGTGTTTATATGTAATCCTTACCCCGACCCAAACCCTAACGCACAATCCACATATTATGACGTCATGTGCAGGACGCTAGTCTGGAGGTCGGGTGTTTGATTCCTGCATTGGCCTAGAAAGTTCATCCATATTTTCCAGTGTGCCCCCCCCCCCCCCCACCTTTGTAAGTGGGGCAGGACGGAGGACCTGCTGACAAGGACAGCTGTCTAGTCCTTCAGTTGGAAAGATAAACCCGGGCACGTAAAAGATTATCTGACAGTTGGAACTCGATATAAGAGTATGCCATAGAGGCAAAATTTCCCTCCTAGCAGGCTAGTTCCTTTAGGAACTGTCTCTGGGCGAACGATGTCTCGCTAACAGTTCCTCACGGGCCTTATTATAGACGGTAAGGATATAAAATAGCCTTAGAACCGAGATGGGGTAAAGCTTTATTTTCATACTAGTTGATAATAAGGCCCGTGAGGAACTGTTAGCGAGACATCGTTCGCTCAGAGACAGTTCCTAAAGGGCATGACGTATGCCCGTCTTCATTAACCAAGTTGAAGCATTCGGCAAACCTCGACATATAAGCGTGGATTAAGTCGTGCGATATTTTCATATTTTCTGACAAAAGTGCAACTCGGGCACAATATTCTGTAAATTTGTTAATATATACTATTATTTGCAAATGTTAATTGCTGTCCCCCCACTGTGTGAATGTATGCACTTTGTATAATATGATTAGAAATAACAAGCCAACTTTAACATAATTATTTAGCTTGGTTTTAGTTTAATAACTATTGTCACCCCGCTGTGTGAATTTATGCACTTCGTAATATGATTATAAATAACGAGATGACTTTAAAGGAGCTAAATCGCTAACAGTTGGGACCGAGAAATTAACAAAAGTGGGTCGCAACGCCTATGCTACTGTAATATGAATGCATATGAACTGATTTACATTCAATGGTTTCCGTTTTTACTCCAATTTCAAATCAGTTATTCAGCGAAATAAGCCGTGCAGTCTCAATCTAGTGCACATTTCTAGCGCTTGGTTATTCCAGTCTACATTCTGCCGCTTGATACAATGCAATGTGTCTATCCTCGTCCCTCGAGTCTCTCAATACAACTGGGACTGAAGCGCATTTTTATACACCATTCGTGTACCAATGTTCAAAAAATATTTAATCTTAAATATCGGATATCAGAAGCTTATCTTTTCACAGTAAGTTTGCATCATCAATGTTGATTTAAATTGACCAATAATTCGTGTTTTCGATGTCGAAGATTTTGAAGAATTTTGAGTTACGGACTTAGGTCCTTTAACATACCGGTAATCATTTGGCGTGGTTTTAGCTTAATCCTTGCCATTTATTGAACATTTATTAGTAAGAAAAACCAGCCCTCCCATACGTACGTAAATTGGATAATTGAATAATAACTTCGTTTATTATCTCGAGTTGTATTAGATTTATTTGTTATGTTTTTTTCTGTTCCAGTAACAAGGCTATGACGTAAGGTCACTGTGTGATAATATGATAATAATAAGTATGATCTACAGGAGACATTTAAGAGAAATAAACACATTAGACATACATACGACTATGTTACTTTTTTTCAATCAATCTAATTAAAATACAGATCCAATTTCGTTTCGTTTTTTATACTTTCGACGGCCTAGTAAAGACGAGTAAAACGAAATTTTTAACTATTAAAAACGAAACGAAATTGGATCTGTGTTTTAATCAGATTGTTTTAAATAAGAGAGAGAGAGAGAGAGAGAGAGAGAGAGAGAGAGAGAGAGAGAGATTGGGTTTAACGTCCACTCGACACAAACACAAACTAGGTAATTTTGGGAGTAACGTAAGGTCAGCTAGAGGTCGAAGCGCGGCACTCTATACCACTAGGCCATCCCAACCCCTTTTTAAAAAAAATTCGCTTGCGCGTAGGGGTCTTTGGCAGTTGGGGGAAACCGGAGTGCCCGAAGGAAACCCACGAGGTTGAGAAGGCGCCCCTATCTCCATGCCACATACGCTCACACTTGGGCTCGAAACCACAGCCGCAAGCCAGAGGTGACCGGCCCGCTAGAGGTCGAACTGCGGCACTCTATACCACTAGTCCATCCCAACACCCCTTTTTTTCAATAAAAAAAATTAGCGTTTAACGACCTACTATTCTGCACAAACCATTTTTTCAATGTGAAAAACATGAAATGGGGTCAACGTCCTAATATTCGGCACCGAGTTGGATACGCCATACTCTTATATCGAATTCAAACTGCCAAGGGATTTTTTATGTGGACGCGAATGTGTACACAGTACTTCGGTTTTTATTCCCATCCGAACGACTAGACAACTGACATTAAGAGACCCTCCATCCTGCATCACTGACAAGGGGGAGCCACGCTGGAAAATCTAGATGAACTTTCTCAGCCAACACTGGGATGAAACCCGAGACCTCCAGCCAAGCTAGCACACAATAAACTGGCAGTCACGCTATATCGAGGTGGTCGCTGAGTAAGATTTTACTGTATTTACTTTCAAATGAGTCACTAAACCTCTTCAATTTTGGCTATAACCGATCTTAACCGTACATGAATTATAAAGAATCATTTTATCACATTCAACCAATTTGGGGGAAATGGGTTATCCGCTCTTGTCCTGAATTTTCAAATTCGTAATCCGGAGCCATTGCACTTCTGATGTCATTCATTTGTTGATCACTACGTAGTATTCAATCATCGTTTAATTAAAAAAAAAACCAACAAAAACAGAAAAAAAACATACGATTCCAAATGAAATGGGGTTTAATGTCCTATTGTTTTGCTCCGACTTACTTACGCCATACAGTGTGTAATGAGTGAAATTTTTCCCGGACAGCGACGCTAAGACCAACTCTTATATCGAATTCCAAATGCCAAGTGATTTTAATGGCCGCCATATCCAACAATTAGTATACCGTTTTGTAATGCCATTCTATACACAGACTCCATACACATTTTAATTCCATTAAAAACAGAATAGATACTACTTAAAATTCTCGAAGTATATAATATTTTGGACGAAAATCGTCGATTTAGGACATAAAATGTCAGTTAACTAACTTAGTGTCTGTTCTTAAGCGGAGCTAACTGTAGACAGGCATCCTAAGTTTAGTATAAATATACTCTATCGATCTAAAGGCCAATTAATATTTGAGAATAAAAAATAAATCAAGAAATGAATCAATTCGTTGAAAAAATATAAAGCAACCAACCTGGAACAGCCATTGTGCGTTCTATCCGATAATCAACACAAATTTAAACTAATAAATATTCCCTGTTAAAATGTCGAACTCTAGTCGACGACATCGCCAACGAATTCTTCAATTTCGAGATACGTTTGAAATACGCGAGGTGATAAAACCGCGACCTCGCTCTTTAAAGGGACAATAACACTCTTGCTGGCTTGACGGCTTCAGAAGTTAAATAATAGCCTTATTCTAACTACTAGATGTTTAAGTGTCCTACCTGTTGTGTAAATTATCCATTACATCCTATTTTACTTGTCCAGAGGGTTCGAAAATGTGTTTAAATCCAAGTTACACTTGAAAGGGTTTACGTTAAGCTTTTTAAACCATTTAGTTCAATTTTTAAATTCGGTGTGTTAAGATGAAATTTGTATCATTTATTAATAGGAATATTGTAAAATAGTACAATTTGTTGACAAGAATACAGATTGGGACATATTATTCAGTTACAACAAGAGTGTTATTCTCCCTTTAAAATAACAGTTGATCGGACTGTGTGAACAAAGCTAAAACATTCTGGCGTGTAAAATACACGTTTTTGCTGCGAGAGAAAATATGTGACATCGTTTGTTTGTTTACGTCTTTAGTTTAAACTTCTCTAAATGCAGGTATAGACAAAACATTCATTGAAAACGATTTTAGAATTGTTTACAATGTGTGTTTAATACATGTTGTTTGGTGAAAGAAAATTTAGAATGAAATATGTTATTTATACTCGCAATCTTATATTAAGATATCACGTGCTAATCAACGTTTGTTAGGTCATGTTTGTACTATTATAGCAAACACGAAGATATCAAAATTTGCATCGAGTGGACGTTAAACCCCTAGACCACTAGCCCCCCCCCCCCCCCGAGAGAGAGCGAGATAGAGAGAGAGAGAGATGGGGTTTAACGTCCACTTGACAAAAACTAGGTGATTTTGGGACTAACATATAGTTTAATTTTCACGGCCAATGCACCCGACATGCAGGCTAGCGAACTTAGCCGCCGTGATCCCCCTTGAAAGATACTGATGATGGAACATAAATGGGTGTCTCAGGATCAGAAAAATGTTTCTGTCTAATGGACTAAAAAATATCCAGATAACACGCAGGATCAAAGGATGTAGAGTTTCAATTTATTTATTTGTTATTTTGCATATATATTAAAATTCCAGAACAATTGCACAATTGTTTCATAGACATTTTAAACGTGTTTTAAAATCAATCATGTCCATATATATTTCAAATGTAGAAAGCGAGAGAGAATGGGATTTAACGTCCACTTGGCACAAAGTAGGTCATTTCAGGACTAACATATGGTTCAATTTTATTTTAATAATTCGATTGCGGATCGGGATTTTAGCTGTGGGAGGAAACCAGAGAAAACCCACGAGGTTGAACAGGTGACGCTACTCATTGTCACGTGCAACCGTGTAATCGAAATCACGCTAACTGACGCAATAGACATTCAACCACTCTTTGCCGTGTAGGATGTAAGCGAGTAAATTGAGCTAAAAAAATTCCGTTGCACCCGCGCATGGGCTGTCCCCACCACTAATGTTTTTCGACCTGCGCCCCTGAGCAATGGAAAGAATTGATTTTGAATAATAAAGATATTTCTCAAAAGCCATCTCGGGGGGTTGGGATGGCCTAGTGGTCTAGAGTGCCGCATCGACCTCTAGCTGGCCGACCACTTCGAGCCCTTGTTTGAGCATATGTGGCATGGAGATAAGGGCGCCTTTTCAACCTCGTGGGTTTCCTCCGGGCACCCCGGATTCCCCCCACTGCCAAAGAACCCTACGCGCAAGCGAATTATGAAATAAAAATTAAACCATGTTAGTCCCGAGATGACCTAGTTGTGTTGAGTGGACGTTAAACCCCATTTCTCTCTCTATCTCTCTCTTTCTTCCTCTTTCTCTCTCAAAATCCAACTAACTTCAATATTATCACACCAGGGGCCGCTAGTAGTAGGCTCTCAAAAATATATATTTTAACATACAGATGTCGATATATCACAATAAGTGAAGTAAATAAGAACCACGAAAAGAGGACTTAGAATAAAGAAATAAGGATTAAGAATTAAGAATTAAGAACTAAGATTACAGAGCTGTTTGGTTTTCCCCAATCTAGTTACATTAAAATTAAACATTACATTATGCAAGAGCTAAATCTGCATATTGCAGGTCTTTTATTATGCCCGAAATCGTTGTAAGTGAGCGGGATATTCGGTCCCCCCGAGTTCTTCGGTTTCTTCCTGCAGTAATGATCGAAATCATTCGCACGATCTGTGCCAAGGGCCAAATTGGAAAAAGGCTTCAGGCCTAATTTACCCTTGTAAAATGACGCGATTATTATTATTATTATTATAAATCTAAGTCTAAATTATTAATTAGAAATTATTTAACTTATCCAGATCATAATCAACTCTCGATGTCAAGGCAAGTCTACAATCCTTGGTGGATTATGATCGGATTTACTGCATAACTTTCCTTCACGATTTAATAACTAAATGGATAATCGAGGCTATGCTGTTTATCGTACTAACTTTAGTAATGGTGATCGAGGCTAGGCGGAAATTTCAATCGCTTAAATCTCGGTCCATAGTGGATTCATTTGACTGACATTTTCAACAAATTTCCTTTACATAAGCTAGTTTTTTGCCTATATAGTGAGAACTGCCTACTCGTTATCTAATTTCCCATAATGTTTCTTTAATAAGAAATAAGAATCATGAATAAAGAACTATGATTTTAAATTAAAAACTAAAAATTAAGAACTAACTAGAATACAGAGCTGTTGAGTCGTCCATACTCTGGTTAAAAATTAATTGTTCTTAAAACAAACAAAAAATGTCGCCTGTGTGCGCTAGGCTTTATGAATCCGGGAAATTAATTAAGTAAAAGGTTACAAGTTTTGCTTTGTTTCCTGTCTTTTGTTCAGCTCTTGGTGCACGATAAAGTAACACTTATTAACACATCCCGACATTTTAAACCGTAATAAAATGAAATTGGGTTTAACGTCTGAATGTTATGCGCCAACTTGGCTAAGTGACAACGAGCATATACAATACCGTGTGCTATGAAGGACGGTTTGCTTGGACATCGGCGCTACAATTCCAACTGTCAAGGGTTCTTTTACGTGCATTCCATGTGTACACTACACGGACGTGAGATAGAGAGGGAGAGCGAGAGAGAGAGGGGAGAGAGGGAGAGAGAGAGAGGGGGTTGGTTTAACGTCTACTCGACACAATCTTGGTCATTTCGGGACTAACACACGCTTCAATTTTATTTCCATAATTTATCAGGTTGGACAGGCGATCCGTCTGCTCCTTGCCAACAACCGGGGATTCGAAACCTCACCAGTTGACTCAGTGGCAGACTTTATGATACAGCGCGCACGTGCTAACCATTCAGCCACATAATCAAATAATCAGGGATATTTTCAGGTAAGGGGGATAACTGTATTTTCAGGTAAGGGGGATAACTGTATTTTCAGGTAAGGGGAATAACTGTATTTTCCGAGTTACGGTTTCAAATAGGTGTCAATATGGTCTTGACATTAAAAAAAGAGATGGTGAGATATTGCGATATTATACTCGTGTATAAATTGGCTTCAACATCAGAAAAAACTCTTGACAGTTTAATTCCAAGAAGAGCACAGGCTGTCCGGGCAGATCGTACAATTGGCAAATTGATAACGACAGTTAAAAATCGAATTAAAAATAAGCCATATTAAACTTATCTTCGGTAGCTGCCCCAATTGTCCATGGAAATAGCACAATCATTAGGGGCAGATAATTTGAATATGTCTCCCCGATGTACGAACCTTTGGGTTATTAGTGGAGTAGAACGGAATGAGACCACTGAGGATACTGAGGATGGACTGGAGTACAATGTCTTTAATTAGCCTGGGCCCTTACATATTTTGATATGTGTCACTCAAACGACTAATCTAGGCAGGAAATTTTTGTCGTATTTTAAAAGTATTTATCAACGTTGAAATTAGTACACCACATAGCCAATGTTCCGATGCCTAGATTTGAAATGTTATTCCCATAGACCCTTTCAATGATACTTTGAAAATGCAACAGTGCCTATCTATCTTACTGATTGTTTCCCAAGATGAAATTGCTTTGGCTCCTCAAATTTCTCTTATTTATGTTGTTTTATTAACGCAAGACTTCATGAAGAAATAATAATAAATTTGTGATATTAAAATTTAATTTCAAATAGGCCTATACCATTTTTCAATAAACACATTTGAGATTATTGATCTATCTTTTTACAAATTATCATAACCCAAAAACATGAGTAAATACGACATGTCTATAGTATTATAGGCCTTTAGACTAAGTAATTGGCCATATTATTATTTTAATAATTATGTTTTGATTTTCTTAGAAAATATGAAATTGTCGCTTTAATTAAAGACATTGTACTCCAGTCCATCCTCAGTATCCTCAGTGGTCTCATTCCGTTCTACTCCACTAAACCCCTGGGTTAATATATTTCGGGTACCGTCAAATTGTAAAGGTTTATTTATTCTCAGTATCCTCAGGGGGATCACGGTGGCTAAGTGGATAAGGCGCTGGTTCGCTAGCCTGGAGGTTGAGTGTTCGATCCCTGCATTGGCCGAGAAAGTTCATCTCGATTTTCCGACGTGATTTTCCCTTGTCAGTGATGCAGAAGGAGGGCCTGACAAGGACAGCTGCCTAGTCGTTCGGATGGGACGAAAAACCGAGGTCCCGTGTACACATTGGAGTGCACGTTAAAGATCCCCTGGCAGTTGGAATTTGATATAAGAGTAGGCCATAGCGCCGCTGCCCGGGCAAAATTTCCCTCATAGCACACTGTATGGCGTATGCCCGTCTTCAATTAGCTCAGGTTAAGTGCATAACAGTAGGACGTTAAACCTCATTCATTCAGTATCCTCAGTGGTCTCATTCCGTCTTCGCTTAGTTGGTTATCAATGTGCCATAAAACTCTATTATATGACCATGGGCATTTTTTCCCACCCTCAAATCTCATTGACACAGGAAATAATAACACAATTACCTCCCTTGTTTCCCATTGACTCCCATGCATTAGCTTCCTTCAAACGTTGGGATTTTAAGTTGAAGTTGAAAGCCAATTTCTCGGCTGACAATAGTGAATTTTTAGGATTAATAGGATTATTCTGTAACAATTAAGGTAGGACTGTTTATGGATACCATCCATTTTAAGGCTTTATTTTAACATATTTTTAAAAATAACTTGAAAATTTGAAATTGGAACTTTAACAAAAACTTAAGCTAAAATCACTAAAATTGATTTTAACTAAATTTTAAATTTTTTGCGTTTCACAAAGATTGATTGTAACTTAAAATGCAATTTTAATAGATTTTGGTTAAAATCGCTTGCACCCGCTTCGAAACCGAAAACTGTTGACAGACTGAATTAACAGTTACGGTATCAAGGGAGGAATATTTCATACGTTGTAGCAATTTTTGCACATGGCCAGACAGTATTGAGTCTATTCCATATTATGTTCCTAAATGTATTGGCGGGTTGGCCTTAAACTTGGCATTCGATTCACGACCTTGGCATTTGATTTACTCGCCAATGTTCCGATGCCTAGATTTGAAATGTTATTCCCATAGACCATTTTAATGATACTTTGAAATGCCCAAGTGCCCATCTATCTTACTCAATTATATGATTGTTTCCAAAGATAAAATTGCTTTGACTCCTCAAAATTCTCTTATTTATGGTTTTTTTTTATTAACGCAAGACCCCATTGAGAAATAATAATACATTTATGATATTAAGAATTAATTTCAAATAGGCCTATAACATTTTTCAATAAACACATTGAGATTATTGATTTATCTTTTTATAAAAATTTTTAATTATCATAACCCAAAAACATGAGTAAATACAACATTATGATATGTCTATAGTATCATAGGCCTTTAGGCTAAAACTAAGAAATTGGCCATATTAAACCATTGTACACGAAGATATTCTTTTTATAGATAAGAGTGCTCTTCTTTCCATGACATTTGATATAAATAAATGGTTTTCTTTTGGTGTTGGGGATCACGGTGGCTAAGTGGATAAGGCGCTGGTTCGCTAGCCTGGAGGTTGAGTGTTCGATCCCTGCATTGGCCGAGAAAGTTCATCTCGATTTTCCGGCGTGATTTCCCCTTGTCAGTGATGCAGAAGGAGGGCCTGACAAGGACAGCTGCCTAGTCGTTCGGATGGGACGAAAAACCGAGGTCCCGTGTACAAATTGGAGTGCACGTAAAAGATCCCTTGGCAGTTGGAATTCGATATAAGAGTAGGCCGTAGCGCCGCTGCCCGGGCAAAATTTCCCTCATAGCACACTGTTGGCGTATGCCCGTCTTCAATTGGCCCAGGTTAGGTGCTTAAGCGTAGGACGTTAAACCCCATTTCATTCATTCATTCATTCTTTTGGTGTTTAGTTTACTGGGAGTGGGGCGCCTTAAACTTAAATAAACGGCTGTATTTCCCTTGCTATCGAATGAGAATTGTGTTTGTGAATGATGGTATGTTAAAATTGTGTGATCCAATTATATCTATTATAGGCATCTATATTATTATTACGTTAGGGCCGTTCCCAATATTACCAATATTTCAATTATATCTATATGTTGCTGTAGATCTAACAACGTAGCCCTAATCAAGCTTTGTTAATGTCGTGTTTTAAGTTAGGAGAGGGTGATTTATGTTAAAATTGTCCCTAAAATAGGTTTGTGAAACAACACTATTTTAAAAGTTAGGATACAAATGTAACTTAAAATATTATTAAGTGGATTTTAGCTAAAATGCTTAGAATCGTTTTAAGACGATTTTGAGGAGACTTAAAGGGCCAATCCCGATAATCTTTTGGAGAATAAAACTGCCTAATTTTGTGTTAAAAACCCTTTAAATCATATTTCTTAGAACCGAGCAACTAACACAATGGGTTAACAGTACAAAGACTAAAGTGATGATGATTGGATCAAAACAATATTCGGAAAATAAACAATTAAACTTAAATGGACAAATGCTAGAAAATGTTGATGAAACTGTTTTACTGGGGATCAGTGTGGATCGAAATTTACTGTGGGGAAATCAAATTAATAAACTATCTGAAGCTGTAAGCTCTAAAATATGTCTCCTGTCTAAACTTAAAAAATATCTTCCTCATAAATTAAGAATATTATTTTACAATAGTTATATTTTGCCATGCCGATCATTGCTCGACAGTTTGGGGTAATGCTACTAAGTCGAAACTTGATGTCCTGCATAAATTGCAGAAACGCGCGGCAAGAACAATTTTAGATGAAAAACATGATGCGAGATCAGAACCATTATTTTTAAAACTAAATTGGTTAAATATATATCAAAGGATTAAATTTAATATTGGAATGCTTACGTTTAAAATCATGAAAGAAAAATCACCCGCGTATCTTTTCAATTTATTTGATGAACGCTCTAATTGTACAAATACCGAGTTAACCTTAAGATCTGAAACTCAAAGGAAACTCAAAACCCCAAAGGCAAAAAACGCGCAATGACGCGTACTTTTCATTTTTCGGCCTCTAATCTTTGGAATTCCTTACCTCTTCAAATAAAACAAGATTCGTCAACATTTACTTTTAAAAGATATTTAAATAAATTTGTCAAAGAAAAGTAGATTAACCATGTATATTGTATATACCGTAGCTGCATTTTTTATATCATATCTTACATATTATTACATTTTGGGGGGGGGGGGAGGGGGGGGGGGTTGAGCAATAGATTTTGTATAATACAGCTGCATGCTATATTTTATAATTAGTACTACATTATTTTTGTTGCTTTTGTTTTGGGGAAGGGGGTAGAGTGAGGGGCAGGGGGTGGGGAGCAGTAGATTGTGCATTTCATAATGACTATTACTTCATCTTGGTGTTTTTGCTTTGGGGGGGGGGGGGTCTATATTTGTTTAGTATTTGCATGTTACTATATATCTATGTATATATATATATATATTGTAGTGTAGGAGGAACCCCCTGAAAATTAGTACACCTGTGGTAAGGGGACTATCCTCATTAAATAAAGTTATTAATTATTATTATTATTATATGTGATTCGTTTTCAAACAACCTTAACCCGTCAGTCTTCATCTGGAAATGGAGACCGATGTCCCACGCTGTATTATGCCGTGTCTGAATAAAACCAGACTTTTATTTTATAAAAATAACATGTAGGTGAAATTAACCTTTCGCTATCAAGTACAGCACATTTGCCATTTACCGTATCGACTTCTAAAGGAGCAGGAATCGATTATCAAGTCAACTAACAAAAAGTTGACCCGAAATCTTAAAAGGGTTACGTGTCCGCATAAGGAGTTTTGACTTTCACGTCCAAATGACTCGATATTTTGAGTTAAAATTATTGAGACAAGGTAAAAACACCATTCCTCTATATTTGGGCGTTGAAATTTCATATGTTTTCGGACTTTTATTTTTGAGACCCTGTTTATATGACGACAGTCCCTTTAAGTTTTTTGTGAGAAACTAGATTCCATTTCCTAGCAAATTAAATTATAGCATAGAATAATACAAAATATTGAATTAACTAATTTTGGTCACCTTTAAAGCCAATTGGAGTACACATTGGAGTGCACGTAAAAGATCCCTTGGCAGTTGGAATTCCCTCATAGCACACTGTATGGCGTATGCCCGTCTTCAATTAGCTCAGGTTAAGTGCATAACAGTAGGACGTTAAACCCCATTTCATTCATTCATTCTAACTTGGTAGAGCAACACTTATTTTTTGAAGAACAATTACTCATTTATTATTTATTTAGGTGAAGTTTCGAAGAGTATTCCCTTAACGTTTTCAAGCAAGTATAGTAACAAATATATTTGCCCTACACATTATGTTTTGTTACTGTTCTAGAGAGAGAGAGAAATGGGGTTTAACGTCCACTGGAGACAAACAAGGTCATTTCGGGACTAACATATGGTTTAATTTTATTTAGTATATGATTCGCTTGGGCGTAGGGGCTTTAGAAGTGGGGGGGGGGGCCGGAGAAAACTCACGAGGCTGGACAGGCGACCCTACTCCATGTCACGTACAATCGGTGATTCGAAACCACGCTTTAAGACAGGCTTTATGATACAGCACGCGCTACCCCCCCCCCCCCTACCGAATCGAATTTCAAACTATCAGTTTTTATTTACGCGAACGCCATCCAAGCCAAAAATCAATCAAAAATCCGCTTACCGTTTTACAAATCAACTTCTGTCCCAAACCCAACTTAAGAGTTGTTAAAAGTCCAGTCTAGCAGGGCAATGCAGTCCTTCTTCAAATGTTTTGATTTTTGTTGACGAGTAAGTTTGTTTACTTTCCATGTTTTAACAGTAATTTCAAGTAGAAGGGGTCAAGAAATAATGTTAGCAGAAGTTAACCTGCCGCGAGTTGAGAAATCCCCCCAAACTCTGAAATCAGGTCAAGCAAACCCAGTTAGTGCGAGAGAGAGGGAGAGAGAGAGAGAGAGAGAGAGAGAGAGGAGGGGGGGTGAGAGAGAGAGAGAGGAATGGGGTTTAACGTCCACTCTATACAAACTAGGTCATTTCCAGACTAACATGGTTTAATTTTATTTCAATAATTCGTATACGCGTAGGGGTCTTTAGCAGTGGGAAGAAACTGGAGGACCCGGAGGAAACCCACGAGGTTGGACAAGCGAAACCCAGTTAGTCTCGTACTGCACTTTAAGAGGTCAAACGTTTTGTCATGAATCTGGGAGCCACCGTGGCTTAGTGGGTAAGATGCTGGCTCACTAACCTGGAAGTCGCGTGTTCGATCCCTACATTGACAGATTTTCCCACGTGATTAATATACTCTTGTCAGTGGTGCAGTACGGAGGGCTTGACAAGGGCAGTTGTCTAGTCGTTCGGATGGGACTAACACCTGAGGTCCCGTGTTCACATTGGCGTGCACCTAAAAGATCCCTTGACAGTTGGAATTCGATATGAGAGTAGGCCGTAGCGCAGCTTCTCAGACAAAATGTCCCTCATAGCACACTGTATGGTGAATGCCCGTCTTCATTAGCCCAGGTTAGGAGCAGAACAGTAGGACGTTAAACCCCATTTCATTTTATTTCTCAAACTCAATCTGCTGTTCTAGAAATTTCGCCCCGCTAGGCGCTACTTGTCGTTATTTTTTGAGATTCTACTACAGTTATTTTGGCAAAGTTGTGTAGGCTCATTTTTCGGGGTTGCCGCGGTATTTTTCGGGCAAAAATGATACAGCCCCCCTCCCCGCAGGAAAATCGACCCTTACTCTTATACGATGAATGAATGAAATGGGGTTTAACGTCCTACGCTTAAGCACCGTACCTGGGCTAACTGAAGACGGGCATATGCCATACAGTGTGCTATGAGGGGAAATTTTGCCTACTCTTATATCGAATTCCAACTGCCAATGGATCTTTTACGTGCACTCCAATGTGTACACGGGACCTCGACTAGGCAGCTGTCCTTGTCAGACCCTCCTTCTGCATCACTGACAAGGGGAAATCACGCCGGAAAATCGAGATGAACTTTCTCGGCCATTGCAGGGATCGAACACCCGACCTCCAGGCTAGCGAACCAGCGCCTTATCCACTTAGCCACCGTGATCCCCCCCTTACTCGTATGCGTATATAGGCCTACTTATAAATAATGTGTCTGCTAATGTTTTCTTGCTTTCTGGAATTCTTGAGGCCTGATATTTGCATAAGATGGATGCTTAATGCTTGTCAACTTATGCTTACATTTTTCAGAAAAAAAAATATTATAATAAAAAAGTGCCAAAATCGGGCGTATAGTCATTGTGGATAGCGAGGTAAAAAAAAAATTAATTGTACACTGAAAACGTTGAGAGAACACTCTTCGAAACGTCGCCTAAATACAGAGGCGGACCCAGGAAATCCTGTTAGAGGGGGGGGGCGTGGGGGTCCCCTGAGAACAATTTTTATAAAATCGGGGTGTCACTACCGTGTCAGTGGTGATTTGTGGCGCATATCTATTTTCTATTTTTTATACTGTTATTTAGCCCCCCCCCCCCCCATGGATCCGCCTCTGTAAATAAATCAGTAATGGTTCTTCCATAAGTATGTGTTATTGACTATTAAAAACTCGCCGGGGGAGGGGTGAATTTTATATTTAAATCCTGGATACCCATGGCTATATTTCTGACGTAAATCATTCGAAACTTGCGCAATGCTTTGCGAGGTCGTGTGCATAGATATCTATATGGTCGTGTGTTCATGGACATGCATCTATATTTCATTCATCACAAAATGGGAGAGGTTTGGGTGTATTAAAATATAAATTATAATAATTGATTGCATCAGTGGAATGGATGACGTTTAACTTTTAAATTTTCATAATTTAAACATTGCGTCAGTTACGAATTGGCATCCTAAAGCGCACACGGCAATGCCTCAGTGACCTCACACACCAGTCTGGTATATAAGGTAAGCGTTTGTTTCCATCCACCGGAGCCTGATGTGATGACGTCACATGTGGATTCTGGGTAAGAATAAGGGTTAGGGTAAGGGTTGTGGCCTGCAGATTTCGCCAGAGTCCGAGATGTAGACATGGCTAGCCCTAACCCTAACCCTGGGCTAAGCCTAACCCTTATTCTAACCCAGAATCCACATATGACGTCATCATACCAGGCTCCGGTGGATGGAAACAAATGCTTACCCACCAGTCTGGTAGTTCGCGTCATTATTGTTTGTAAACATTGATCACGTGATTGGTCCACGCGACTTTCATTCTTTTAGGCGCGGAAGCGTTGCTAGTTCAAAGTTATTACGATTTGTGAAAAGACGAAATGGCGAATGTTTATGATTATGTACGAGCTGCGGCATTTTTAATCGGTTGCATGGTGTTAGCATTTCAGAATGTTAATAGGTGGATGGTCGTTGACGGTGTTATGGCAGCCGGCTTCGGTGTAGCATGCATCATTGTTCCTGTCATGAACTTTGATATGCTGGTATGTATTGTATGGAAACTCAATCACTCGGTCAGAACTCAGATTAAGATTGGGAATTCAAGAATACAAGTCATTTTGGGCCTAGAGATTACCCTAGAATTTCACATTAGGAATAGGAGGTTAAACAAGAATCAAGGGCGTGGATTTGCCATAACTTAAAGGGGGGTGGGGAAACGAATTATTATTATTATTATTATTATTATTATCTAACCATTCCGCATTCGAAATTCGTTTCCCCACCCCCCTTAAAGTTATGACAAATCTTTAAATCTTTAACGGGACATATTCTTATAAACCTGAAAATCTGTCCTTGCGATCAAAATCATGGCCATGAGGGGGGGGGGACATAGACCTAGCCTATTCCAAACTGTTTGTCCCCCTCTTCCGATTCTAAGGGGGGGGGGCTTCCCCCCCCCCTCCTCAATCCATGCCCATGACAAGAATCATCAGCTAATTTGTCATATATCACATATTATATATAGTCAATTCATTGGTCCAAGCCGTTGGGTTTTCTAGTTACTTATTACAACTAGGGTAGGGTCAGTAAATTAAGGTGATCGTAACGGTGGTGAGTACCAAAACGGTAAGTAAAAAAATCTCAATTTAAATTTAAATTTAAAAGAACTGATAGAAATATTTTATAATTTTTGTTTTTCTAATTCAGGTAACTGGCGTAACAATAGATCCACTACATGTATATTTGTTGAGAGAGATTGGCTGTACTATGGTGGCTACAGCGGTTTTAATCTATCTTGTTAGAAACTCTAAAGACAAGAATGTCATCAAAACACTTCTCTATTCAAGAACTCTGGTAAGATTAGTATTTGAATTAATTTTACACAAATTTATATGACAGTGGTGTTTTAATGTTCGAAGTTACTTGGAAAACATTTTTCCCCAAGACTACATGTACTCATGTAGAGTGAATCACTGACAAGGGGAGACCACGCTGGAAAATCGAGATGAACTTTCTCGACCAATGCAGGGATCAAACACTCGACCTCCAGGCTAGCAAGCCAGCATCTTACCCACTTAGCCATGTGATCTCCCGATCTACTCATGACCCCACCGCCTTGTTACCTTAAACTGTAGTAGCTATGGTTGTATCATATGTTTGTCTGACTTAAACTGTAGTAGCTATGGTTGTATCATATGTTTGTCTGACAACCTACCGCCTTGTTTATATATGATTGATTAATTGATATTTTATTTCAGGCTTTAGCTGTTTATACAGTACGAGCTATTTATGGTCAATGGAAGTTTGCTGAAATCTTCACAAGTTCTGTGAGTAAACTTCGCTAACTTTGCTCATACATTTTAGATATTCCTGAATAACAGCTGATACCGGAATCCCTGAAAATAAAACACCTCTCACAGACATCAGACACAGCCCCTGACTGCAGCCCATTACCTCTTTTAAAGGAGCTAAATTTCTTTTCTTTGGACCTAGAAATGGACACAAATGGGTCGCAACGCACATAATTCATAATAATAATAACGCAATATGATTGTACATTCAATCATTTCTGTTTTACTGTAATTTGTAATCAGTTATATTCTTCGAAAGACACAGCAATTGAATGGCATTTTTTGGCAACTAGATATTCCAGTCTACACCGGTAGTATTCTCCTATGGGATATGTTTAGCCTCATTCATCGAGTCGCTTCATTACAAATTTACATGTAGTCCAAAATATTCTGGCACGCAATTTGTGTACCAATGGTAAAATGTTTATTTTGTCTTAAATATTTGATATCTAAAGCCCATCTTTTCCCAGTAAGATCACAACATCAATGCAATGTTGATTTAAATTGATCAATAGGTCATATTTGTTATGTCGAAGACTGTGGATGGTACTGAGTTAAAGACTTGCTTCCTTTAATCTGGCCCTGATTACTAAATATTTATCTACGAGATAAACACTTCCTGTTTGGCATTTAAAGGGGTGTTATTGTCCAATTACCAATAAACAGTGTGTAATTCATTGGCCAATCAAAACACAAGATTTACTCTTAAGCATGTTAGTTTGTTACAATAATAATTAATTAATGAATTGTGGTTGCGAGTACATCCACCTCACTGTTGGTTTAGGGGGGCTGGATGGCCGAATGGTTAGCACGTGCGTCGTGTGCTTTGTCATACAACCTGTCATTGAGTCAACTGGCGTGGTTTCGAATCCCCGGTTGTACTTGACAAGAAGTAGGGTTGCTTTTCTCTGTGTCCTCTGGTTTCCTCCCACTGCTAAAGACCCCTACGTGCAAGCAAATTAGTTAAATAAAATTGAACCATATGTTAGTCCCGAAATGACCTAGTTGGGGTCGAGTGGACGGTAAACTCTCTCTCACAGTTGTTTTTTTTGTAAATATAATATATGATTTATTTCAGCATGTGTGGTTGGAAGTGTTTACTAGTGCTGTGTTTTTGGTAGTATCATCTATACAGCTGGTACGATACGGTATAAATTTAACCACGAAAAACAGTGGTAGTAAAGTGAATCGTTACTTTCTCTACGATACAATCCTCACTGGTGTTGTTGCTGCCGTAGATATTCTAGTCCCATTTTTCATTTTCGCTTGTATGGTAAGTTATATTTAACTAAGAAGAAACCGTTGCAAAATTTTCAACACTTGCATCCAACAAGGCGAATACCGGTAATCGGCCAACAGAACAAAAATATGTTGACACAGTTTGATTTTGATTCCTGCTAAATGAAAGTTGTTTAATTCATCTTTTTCTATCAGTGGTGTTGTTCAAGCCACTATCGAGTCATTCTGCACACAGAGATCCATCCACTTCATTCCTCGAGAATAAATCTCGGCCGTAAATGGCTGTTATATCCAAAAATTAGTATACATGTATGATGTGTATTGTTTTGTAGTGCGTCTCTACTCCATTCAGATTTAAGCATTTAATCTTGAATAATTTCAAAAATATTTTCATAATTTTATTAGCAGCGAATAAATATTTAATATTGAGGTGTTATTAACTCTGCCCCGTTTGAATCCTGTCAATTATAGTAGTGGCCTAGTGAGAATTGGTGGGTTGGATGACCGAATGGTTAGCACGTGTGTGCTGTATCATAATGCCTGTCATTGAGTCAACTGGCATGGTTTTGAATCTCTGGTTGTACGTGACAAGGATTTTCTCCAGGTCCTCCAGTTTTCTCCCACTGCTAAAAGACTCCTACGCGCAAGCAATATATTGAAATAAAATTGAACCATATTATTGAATTAAATTTAACCATTATGTTAGGCCCGAAATTACCGAGTTTGTGTCGAGTGGACATTAAACCCCATTTGTCTCTCTCTAGTGAAAATTGACTGAATAAATTCGAGAAGTCATTACTGTGCCAAGTTTTCGAAAACAGAGTTATCTCCCTTATTTCAAAAACACAATACAAACCAGAACCACACTACCTTTGAGGCTCTGGTTTTATAACACACAGTGATGAACATTAAAAACCACTCAGAACTGAACTAAAGATGATTAACTGTTTGTTTCTTTCAGAATACCAGGACTGACAATTTACATGAACATGTTTTTGCTAGTTTGGGTTGTATGAATCTTAGTGCTGCCTTCATTACTTGGTTTGCTCGGACGTTCAGATTTAACGAAGATAAACGTGCTGTTTTATACTATAGAGTAACTGTAAGTAGCCATGATTATATTACAAGAAAAGGGTAGGGGGGGCGGACAACACTACCTTAAAAGAGTAGCAGAGGCTCGTAGATCTGTGGGTTCTTTGTTTTACAGTATAGCCAAGTGTGTATATCATGATTATATTACAAGAAAAGGGTAGGGGGGGACGGGCAACGATACCTTAAAAGAGTAGGGGGGGGTTGGGATGGCCTAGTGGTCTGGAGTGTCACGCTTCGACCTCTAGCTGACCTGTCACGTCTGGCTTGCAGCTGTGGTTTCGATGCCCTGGTGTGAGTGTATGTGGCATGGAGACATGTGCACCTTCTCAACCTCGTGGGTTTCCTCCGGGCAATCCGGTTTCCTCCCACTGCTAAAGACCCCTACGCACAAGGGAATTATTGTAATAAAATTAAACCATTTAGTCCCGAAATGACCTAGTTGTGTTGAGTGGAAGTTGAACCCCATCTCTCTCTCTCTCTCTCTCTCTCTCTCTCTCTTAAAAGAGTAGCAGAGGCTCATAGATTTGTGTTCCTCATTTTACAGTATAGACGAGGTTGTATATCATGAGCAATTTTCTATCGGATATTAATTCATTTGATCAGGTGTTGAGACTTTATATTATAAATCCCTAAACGTACATAAATCTAATCATTTTATTTTTTCAGGCTGTGTCGTTGATTCTGGTTTGTTTGTTGTATGGTAAACTAATGGAAGGACTACTACCAGACTTGTACGACTTTATTTTTGTTCTACTGGGATGTCTACCTCTTGCGTTCCATGCCGGTGGTTTTGTTGCCATGAGAGAAAGAAAATCTTCATCTTCGACTGGTGGATATAATCTCAGACAGAGATAGATTAGTAGAAATTAAATAATACTTTATTATTAAACAAATCTTTAAGATGCATTATGTAAGATTAAGTTAAAGAGCAGGCCACGAGTTCACAAAACATTCTCAGATTTAAGTTAAGAATTTACTCAAATTTCAATCACTGTTTATGAGAAATATCTTTGATCCAGAAACATAAAACTTTGTACATAGTTTCATTTGTATTTGATACATTTAAACAACAAAAGGTTATTTAAAAAGAAGGCTATATTTCAGTTAAAATAAGGCGAAATTTTTGGATTAAATTCTTAACTTAAGTCTGGGAATGTTTTGTGAAAGCTCTGCCTAGCCGTTCAAAAATAGATAATGTAAAATGAATGTAATGTCAGTCATATTACTTTATTCTGACAGCTTGAAGTTTTAACAAGAATATCGTAAATAGTCGTAGTTGTCAAGTATTATTGCTACATGTACATAAAAAAACCAAAGTCTTGATTTTTCATTTTAGCATACCGGTAATTGTCTTCAAAGCACACTGCATAGTGTAGCTGTAGCCCGGTTGGAGCAGGAAATTAAGACTTTAAACCTCATTCCATGCTCTCTTTATTAGGCAATTATTGTTTATAATATTGTGGATTTATTAGGCAATAAGTGTCTTTCTTGGTCATTACAAATATACATGTAGGTGATCCAACTGGCTATTTAATTATTCTCAAGGAAAGATTTTTAAATTAAATTATGTTGAGAGTTCATGAATTCATAAAAGTTAAAACTCAATGGATCAACTTTAAATAAATATATACATGTACATGTATATATTTATTTCCTGAATAATTATCAAGTTTGTACTTATATATCCATGCCAAAGATTTTTCCTGATACCAAATGGTGTTAAACTGCGTTAAACTGTTATCCAAGTAAAGTAAAAATATCACTTTTAATATAACCGTCTGGTCCTTCCTCTTCCTATACAACCAGACTAAGATAAAAACGTATCATTTATTCTAAAAAAAAATACAAATACCTCAGCTATTTACTACATTACGTATCATTTATTCTAAATAAATACAAATACCTCAGTTATTTACTACATTACGTATCATTTATTCTAAATAAATACAAAGACCTCAGTTATTTACTACATTAGTATCATTTATTCTAAATAAATACAAATACCTCAGTTATTTACTACATTATGTATCATTTATTCTAAATAAATACAAATACCTCAGCTATTTAATACATTAGTATCATTTATTCTAAATAAATACAAATACCTCAGTTATTTACTACATTACGTATCATTTATTCTAAATAAATACAAATACCTCAGTTATTTAATACATTGTGTATAATTTAGTTTAAATAAATACAAATACCTCAGCTATTTACTACATTAGTATCATTTATTCTAAATAAATACAAATACCTCAGTTATTTAATACATTGTGTATAATTTAGTTTAAATAAATACAAATACCTCAGTTATTTACTACATTAGTATCATTTATTCTAAATAAATACAAATACCTCAGTTATTTACTACATTAGTATCATTTATTCTAAATAAATACAAATACCTCAGTTATTTAATACATTGTGTATAATTTAGTTTAAATAAATACAAATACCTCAGTTATTTACTACATTAGTATCATTTATTCTAAATAAATACAAATACCTCAGTTATTTACTACATTAGTATCATTTATTCTAAATAAATACAAATACCTCAGTTATTTACTACATTACTATCATTTATTCTAAATAAATACAAATACCTCAGCTATTTAATACATTAGTATCATTTAGTTTAAATAAATACAAATACCTCAGCTATTTAATACATTAGTATCATTTAGTTTAAATAAATACAAATACCTCGGCTATTTAAAACATTATGTATCATTTATTCCGTATCAGTAAGAAGACCTCACCCCTAAATTAGATCAATTTATTTCAATCCTGCAACTGGTAGTATTTGACTGGATTCTTTTAATCATCTTGAGTTTGTTTTCTTGGTCCACCAGACTTCCGCATAACATATCATTTTATTACATTTTTAAAGCCGTATAATTGAAGAACCGAAACCTCATGTCATGTTCTCATCTAGTATTACTGTAGATTTTCCCCAGACTTGAAGAAGTTAGTAGTACTATCAAACGGTTAGCCAGGTCTTCCATCATTTGTCTTACAAATTCCATGCTGCAAGGAAGTGGCAACTTTTATTAAATTATAACAGAACCACTATCTTGTATAATGAAAACTATGATTTATAAAGTGCCTGTACTGGTACTATAATGGTACACCAATATCTGTGTGTTTAATTTTATATGTTATTGTTGTTTGTAGTTTGGTTAAATTTTCATGGCAGCAATTTTAAATTGTTATTGAGTAGTTTTAGTTATTAATATTATTAGCTGGTGTAATAAAAGATCTGAATATTATATTCTCTATAATAGTTAGAGCATTATAATAATAGTTAGAGCATTATAATTATATTTAGGGTGAGCATTAAAGTAGAGCTAGAGCGAGCATTATAAATAGAGCATTATTAAAGTATTATAATACATAGAGTGAGCATTATAATAGTTAGAGTGAGCATTATAATAGTTAGAGCATTATAATTATAGTTAGGGCGAGCATTAAAGTAGAGCTAGAGCGAGCATTATAAATAGAGCATTATTAAAGTATTATAATACATAGAGTGAGCATTATAATAGTTAGAGTGAGCATTATAATAGTTAGAGCATTGTTAGAGCATTATAATTATAGTTAGGGTGAGCATTAAAGTAGAGCTTGAGCGAGCATTATAAATAGAGAATTATTAAAGTATTATAATACATAGAGTGAGCATTATAATAGTTAGAGTGAGCTTTATAATAGTTAGAGCATTGTTAGAGCGTTATAATTATAGTTAGGGCGAGCATTAAAGTAGAGCTAGAGCGAGCATTATAAATAGAGCATTATTAAAGTATTGTAATACATAGAGTGAGCATTATAATAGTTAGAGTGAGCATTATAATAGTTAGAGCATTATAATGACAATCCCCCATGACCCAATCAACACAAGTATCCAGACTGATTCTATCCAGTCTGTGTTTTAAGTATGGTTCCGATCCAACTGTGGTTTTTTTTACCAAGATTTCAGTTCACCCGTCTTGCTCAATTTGAATTCTGATGTTTACTTATATCCGAAATCTAGATGCAGAAAAATTGATAGGATTTTGTTTAAAGTGACTGGGCTTGTCACCGTACGTAAATTATTTCTACTAATTTTTAGATACTCAAAATGGTAATTTATTTTTAGTTGGGCATTCACTACTATAAGTGATAATTACATGTTAGTTTTATTTTATATTTGAATGTTTAGAATAGTTTTAGTCTATGTTATTTTTATTAATAAACTTTAAATGGTACTTTACGTGGATATTATTTATACAGCTTACGGGATACAGGTTGAAATAAAATGGGGGTTCACCTTCCTACTTTCCTCTAGCAGCTTGGCTAAAAATTGTGTGTGTATGGGAGGGGGGGGGGGGCTAGTGGTTTAAAGATAGAGCATGGAATCATAGGGTCAACTATTAAGTCAAGTGGCATGGCGAAACAGGATCACCTGTCCTCCACCTCGTGGGTTATCCCCGGTTTCCTCTCACAGCCATATATAAGATAAGAAATAAAAGTGAACCATGTGTTAGTCCCGAAATTTGTGTCCAGTAGGCACTAATCTTACTCTCTCTCTCTCCCTCTCTCTCTCTCTCTCTCACACACATTGGTATGGTTTCAATTCTCTGCTTGTACATGACAAGAAATAGGACCACCTGACCAACCTCGTGGGTTTTCTGTGGGTACTCAGGTATCCTCAAACTGCTACAGACCCTATGGTCAAGCGAATTATTGAAATAAAATTGAACCATGTTAGTCCCGAAATGACCCAAGTTTGTGTGTAGACTTTACAGTGCCAAGATGTCCTTGTTTAAAGAAAATCAGACAAACTTTAAAGAAAAACAGCTCCAGGCTCATATTCCTGAAGCAATGGCCCGAGACATCCCTCTCCGGCCATTGTTTGGTAGACTTCTGATACTTGAGCTTTTGTGAGAGTGAATATGCTCTGTCAAGTCTATCCGAAGTAGGCATACAACAACATGACAGAACAGTTATATTTTAAAAATTTAATAAAATAAACAGTCCTACCTATGGCCGAACGTTATGTGAAAATATTTGGTCCAATTTGGAGCTCTGATTAAAGCATACTCATATATTATTTTTATGCAGTTGGCTTTTAGTTGTTAATCGGACTATTGACCAATCATAATTTGGAACAGAAATTTGCATCCGTTAAAGCAGTGTTTAGTTTGATTAGCTATAATCAAACGAAACACCGCGGGTGTATGCTTCAGACTTTTAGAGCTTTGTATGATAAAACATTCTCCAAAGGCTTCGTGGTGGACAGCACCGTTGATAATGGTAAGCATTTGTTTCCATCCACCGGAGCCTGGTATGATGACGTCATATGTGGATTCTGGGTTAGAATAAGGGTTAGGCTTAGCCCAGGGTTCGGGTTAGGGCTAGCCATGTCTACATCTCGAGACTCTGACGAAATATGCAGGCCACAACCCTTACCCTAACCCATATTCTTACCCAGAATCCACATGTGACGTCATCACATCAGGCTCCGGTGGATGGAAACAAATGCTTACCGTTGATAATCCGGGAGCTTGAAAGTAGTTCAAATGGCGAACCTCGTCGTACTGCTCGGGCTAGGCTGGATGTAGGAAATTGGAGTCTGCTTGGGTTTGCCGAGTGTCCGCGTATCTACAGATAAGAGATGGAACTATACAATTTCGCCTGACAAAAGTACCATACAAATTAGACAATACTTCAATAAGCAAAAATATCAATTTTTGAATTTTTGCTTCAAAACAACGATTGATTTTATTGTTATTTATTACTATTCTGCCATACCCAAATATTATTTAGTATTATTATAATCCTACGGATTCCTACCGGATACGGGTACAAACCACGAAGCGATATTTATTTATAATGTCGAGTGGACGTAAAAGCCCATTACTCTCTCCCTTTCTCTTATAATTTTATATAATGAAAATATAGACGAGGGTTTTGCTTGTAGAGGAGCGGTTGTTGTCATGGAGATGAGGTATTTTGGACATCCAGTCTGCACAATAACAAAATTGTGTCGTACGATGTCATGTTTTGATATTCAGTTTATTAGAAATATATCAGAAACTGACACGTTTGTGGTTCCATGGGAGCCAGTACGGTGGTTAAGTGAGTTAGGCGCTGACTCAGTGGCGATAGAGAGGCGGCTTCTCATCAATTCATCGAGGGTTCAATCCCAGCTCTGGGCAAGAACTTTATCGTTGTAAGTGAGAGGGATATTCTGTCTCCCGTCCGATAATGGCAGGTTTCCACCGAGTTCTTCGGTTTCTTCCTGCAGTTATGATCGAAATCATTCGCACGATCTATTCCAAGTGCCAAATCGAAAACAGGCCTCAAGCCTAATTTGCTACCCTTGTAAAATGACAAGATTATAACCAGGAGGTCCTGATTTCTAATGGTGAAGAAAGAGACCAGGAATTTTCCATCGTGTTTACTCTTGTCAGTGATTTATGAAGAAGGACCTGACAAGGACAGCGTCTTGTCGTTCAGATGGGACTGAAAACCGAGGTCCCGTGTTCACGTTGTCATGAACGTAAAAGAAGACTCGACAAATGCAATTTTATTCGATATAAGAACAAGTCGTAGTGTCTCTGCCCCAATATAATTTCACTTATAGCACACTGTATGGCGTAAACCCGTCTCCATTAGCCCAGTCGGTGGAGAACTGTAGGACTTTAATACCAAATTTCATGGCGAAATACCATGATCTTTATATTCAAAGTTTTAGGTGATTACGTGGCTTAGTGGGTCAGACGCTGGTTCGCTAGCCTGGAGGTCGGGTGTTCGATCCCTGCATTTGCCGAGAAAGTTCATCCAGATTTTCAGTGATGCAGGACGGAGGGCCAGATCAGGACTGTAACAAAGGGATATCATTTATGATTTAGGTGCATTGAACTTATTGAACTCTGCTAGTTTTGACAATACATGATTTTGACTTTCACCTCATATTAAACTGTTGTCCAGTCACGATCTTATTAAATCTAATTAATTCAATATGTCCATTACAAGCTATACATGATCTGTGTACAAGATCCACACGACTTCAAATGTTTATGCACATGCCGTGACGAGATAAAAGAAACAATTGCAGATATGACTATCTGCCTTATCTGTGTCCTGTTGGTATATAATTGAGTAGTTCACTGACAGTTAGTAAGCGAAGAGCCGGGGTGAAAAGAAAGGCTTGGACGAGTGTAAGGACTCGCCCGAGTCCAGTCGCTGCCTTGGCAGAGGGGCAGAATTGTAGATGAAATGTTATATTGTTAGATGTGTTCCTGTAGAAGTTTAGTTTTAGAATAGTTAATGTTGTACTAAGTAGATATGTTCATAGACGTGTTCCCGTAGCAGAGGCGTGCTGGTGACGAGGTTATGAGGACGGTATCCTCACGGGCCCCTGTTTGATAACTCCTCTCACCCGTATAAGCGGGCCCCTCTGAGGGCACTAAGACAATATTTATCATAAAATAGTGAAAATTTTCATAATTTAATTGTAATGATCAGACCTGAATTCAGGCTCAGAAGTGGTCTAAAAGTGCGTCTCCCGGTTGTCAAATTTCAAATTTTTTGGGGGGGAGAACCCACCCCAGACCTCCATCAGCACGCCCCTGTCCCATAGGAGTAATAGTTCCAGTATTATGTATTGATGTTGTATTCATGCTGAATGTATGTAACCAAGCTGTTTTAGATACCTGATGTAAATAAATCCTTTATCTACAAAACTCTTATCTGTTATCACTACGATAGTGTTACAGGACAGCTGTCTAGTCGTTCGGATTGGACGAAAACCCGAGGTCAGGTGTACCCACTGGCGTGCACGTAAAAAAATATCTTGTCAGTTAGAATTCGATATAAGTGTAGGCCGTCGCGCCGCTATCCAGGCAAAATTTCCCCATTAGCACACTGTATGGCGTATGCCCGTCTTCTTTAGCCCAGGTTAGGAGCAAAACAGTAGAACGTTAAACCCCCATTTCATTTGATATCATTTCAAAGTTTTAATTCGGTAATTTTGACTTGGTTTACGGACTAAAGTTCTTTTGCGTTCCGTTATTTATTCAATTTTAAGGTCTTTGTTATAATTAGGTACAAAACATTTTGATACAAATTTAATCTGAACACACCTAATTAAAAAAAATTGGAAAAACTAAACTAAATGATCCGAAAAGCCTAACGTAAACCTTTTCAAATGTGGCTTGGATTTAAAAATATTTTCGAACCCTCTGGAGCTGTCAAGCCAGCAAGAATGTTATTGTCCCTTTAACTGTTTGAGTTTGTACTGAAAGTAGCTAAGTCCCCAACTCTAAAGTCTTTGACAACGAAAACACGAATTATTTGTCATTATAAATCAACATTGATGTTGTGATCTTACCGGGAAAAGATGGGCTTCTGATATCCAATATTTAAGACAAAACAAACATTTTGCCATTCGTACATGAATCGTGTACCATTGGGCCATTTCGGGACTGACACGTGGTTCAATTTTATTTCAATAATTCGCTTGCGCGTAGGGGTCTTTAGCAGTGGTAGGCAACCGACGAAAACTCACGAGATTGGACAGGCGACCCTACTCATTGTCACGCTACTCACGCACGACGAGAGAATTGAAACCACATCAGTTGACTCGATGACAGATCTTATGATAAAACGCGCGTGTTAACCATTCGTTCATCCAACGTCTCATCACTCACATTATTCTAAAGGAGAAAAAAAAGTAATCCGGCGCAACGGCACTATTTACCATTTAGTCAAGTAACCGTAAACAGACGAAATTTGTTTTGGCCTTGGCCGAACATTGAAACATTACTACGTCAAAGCCCAGGCAATAAGCTGTGCGTATCAAAACCTGTGTGCAGGGAGTACACGTACAGTTTTCAGTCGTACAGTGGTCGTACCGGTGAGTATTTTAGTTCCGTAATTTTGAGCAGTATTTTTTTTGCCAACGGAAAACCTTGAAATCATGGGCGTGGATTTACGGGCGGGGGGGGGGGTGGTGGATAGATCTCTGTCCCCATGATTTTGATCGCCAGGTTTATATTCATGTGAATGTCCCGTTCTGAAGGCTATCTAACCACTGTCTTGGGTCTCGCCACAGTAATTGATATTCGCAATATCTTCCTCCTTAATTTTAGGTAGTCAATTTTACCATATCGTCATCATATTACCCCTAGTTACAGCTTTCATCGAAATAACACTGGTAAACTATTTGTAATTATTATTTTGGTTTGGTAATAAAAGGTTCCAGGGATCGTCCCCCCACCCCCTAAGCTATGACAAAGCCACGCCCTTTGGAATACTTGAAAAAAAAGGGGCACACGTGGCTAAATATATAAAAAAAAATCTAAATGCTAAGGGATCTTATAGACATGTGGGGCCTGTTTCACGAAATTTTTAACTAAGATAAAATCCTAATTTTAGTAATTTGATTGGAATATTAGATCGATTTTAGTGCCTAGCCGATCAAAATTGAAGTTTCTACTAAAATTTGGCTTTGAACTTTAGATACGATTTCGAGAAACTGGGCCAGAGTTCACAAAGCATTCCCGTACTTAAGTTAAGAATTTATTCAACTTCCAATCACTGTTCTTGATCTTGAGATTTATGAGAAATATCTTTGATCCAGAAACACAAAACATTGCACATAGTTTCTTATTTATGTATCTGATACATTAAAACGACAAAAGTTAAAATAATTCTTATCTTAAAGGGTCAATCCCGATAATGTTTTTGAGAATAAAACTCTTTCATTTTGTGTTAAAATCCATTAAGATCCCCTACCTTAGGACCGAGCAACTATCTCAATATATGTGATACGTTTTCATACAACTTAAACCAACCAGTCTTCATCTTGAAATGGAGTCCGGTGTCCCAAACTGTATTATGCGGTGATTTGATAAAACCAGACTTTTGTTATCAAGTATGGACCATTCACCGTGTAGACCTCCAAAGGAACGGGAATCGATTATCGGGTTACCCAAAGAAAGAGTTGACCCGGAATCTTAAAAGGGTTACGTGTCCGGAGAAGCTGTTTTAACGCTCACGTCCAAACGACTCAATATTTTGAGCTGAAATTTTGGGTCAGGGTATATACACCATTCTTCTTTTTTTTGGCGTTTATTTTCATACAGACTCGGACTTTCATTTTTGCGGGTCTGTTCTATGCGGGACAGTCCCTTTAAGTCTGAGAGTGTTTTGTGAAACCGGGTATTTATTCATGCCAAGAAATGTGAAACATATATTTGTAAATGTTTATTCGGTATTTTATCTGACCATGCCCTTCTTGCCTGTAAAGTGTCTCTGGTTTTTACATTAGTGGTATCAAGTTGTTGAGAGATGTAAAACAACCCGAGCGATTGGTGTAAATTACGGTGGCTGATTTAGGACACGCAAATAAAAAAATATAGTTCGTGCGCTTAGTGAAAGTGATGAGCATGGGGTGGGGGTATATGTGGGGTAGGGTATGTGGTGGGGTAGGGTGGGGGTCATTTGGTCTGTCACTGTAGCTTTGGATGGGTTGTATCTACTAAATGATAATAATTTAGACATGTTGTTTTGGCACATCTATTTGAAGTCCGCTTCCATCGCGGGTGATATCTCGGTAACTTAGATACCTCAGAATTAACAGGGTACTATCTCACATAGTTTATGAAATGGATTTCTCAGAACCAAAGTGATATGGTAAATGGAAAAGATAATAAGTGATATAGTACTGAATGCTTAGTACGTTGCTGTAGAACTATAATCCAGCACCGGACTAAATCCACGTGGACGAATGATATGGGGTTTAACGTCCTACGCTTCAGCACCTAACATGGGCTAATTGAAGACAGACATACGCCAAACAGTTTGCTATGAGGGAAATGTTTGCCCGGGCAGCAACTGAATTCCAACTGACATTGGATCTTTTACGTGCACGCCAATGTGTACACGGGACCTCGGGATTTCGTCCCATCCGAACGACTATGAAGCTGACAAGGGGAAACCACGCCGGAAATTCGAGATGAACTTTCTCGGCCATCAAATACCCGACCTCCAGGCTAGCGATCCAGCACCTTATCCACTTAGCCACACGACCCCCCCAAATACACGCGTGTGTGTGTGGGGGTGTGTGTTATAAACAATGTTAGATTTTAAACAATGTTAGATTTAAACAATGTTAGATTTAAACAATGTTAGATTTTAAACAATGTTTGATTTGAAACAATGTTTGATTTAAACAATGTTAGATTTAAACAATGTTAGATTTAAACCATGTTTGATTTAAACAATGTTAGATTTAAACAATGCTAGATTTTAAACAATGTTAGATTTTAAACAATGTTTGATTTAAACAATGTTAGATTTAAACAATGTTAGATTTAAACAATGTTAGATTTAAACAATGTTAGATTTAAACAATGTTTGATTTAAACAATGTTAGATTTAAACAATGTTAGATTTAAACAATGTTAGATTTAAACAATGTTAGATTTAAACAATGTTAGATTTAAACAATGTTTGATTTAAACCATGTTTGATTTAAACAATGTTAGATTTGTGTTTTATGATAAATAATATTTTATTGTGTTTACATATCTGATTGTATTGGATGCGCGTGGGCTCCTGTTCTGTTGGCTGACGGTAAATAGACGACTTTGTAGAAGGGATTTTACCACAACGAATTTACTTGATTATTAGATTTCCATTAAAAATTTGATGCCACAGGTGACTTTAAGTATGCGATTATTAATGTGGCCCTGCTTCTGCTTCTGCTTCTGCCGGATAGAGAGAAAGAGAGAGAGGGAGAGAAATGGGGTTTAACGTCCACTCAACACAACTAGGTTATTTCGTGACTAAAATATGGTTTTAATTTTATTTCGATAATTCGCTTGCGCGTAGGGGTCTTTAGCAGTGGGAGGAAACCGGAGTGTCCGGAGGAAACCCACGAGGTTGAGAAGACGCCCCCATTTCCATGCCACATACGCTCACACCAGGGCGCAGGGCTCGAAACCACAGCTGCAAGCCAGAGGTGGTCGAAGTGCGGCACTTTAGACCACTAGGCCATCCCAACCCCCTGATGTGGACTAGTCCTCTGTGGATCTTGAATGAATGAAATGGGGTTTAACGTCCTACGCTTCTGCACCTAATTGAAGACGGGCTGTGGATCTTGAAGAATATTGCCAGCCTTGCATGTTCTCATCCTTCTTGTATTGTAGCGTGGTTCATCCCCTTCCTTTGTATAGTGATATTTTCTGATTTTAAGGATGGAGAACGAAGTATATAATATGGCCAGTAATTCTAAATCGTAAGTATACTAATGTTCTGTTGTTGATAGTGGGTTGGATGGCTGAATGGTTTAGGGCGTGTTCTTAAAGCCCCAATACCACTCTTGTTGTAACTGAATAATATATCTCCACATTATTCTGCTCAACAAATTCTTCTATTTTACAACATTTCAATTAATTGATAATACAAATTTCATCTTAACACACCGAATTATAAAAAAATTGAAAAATTCAACTACATAGTTTTGAAAAGCTTTACGTAAACACCTTCAAATGCAACTTGGATTTTAACATATTTTCAAAACCCCTGGACAACTAAACATCTAGTAGTTAGAATAAGGCTTTTTTTCTGGACCTGTCAAGCCAGCGAGAGTGGTATTGCCCCTTTAAGATAAAAAAATCTGTCATTGAGTCTAGTGCCATGGATTCAATTCACCGCGTCTACGTGACAAGGAGCTGGGCTTCCTGTCCACTCTCGTGAGTTTACGATTTTTATACGCCCACATTGAAATGTGATCGTATGTTGCCGTCCGTCCGTTCGATATTTACTGCCAGAGTTATGGCCCTTGATCACTTCAAAAAATTATGTGGAGGTTCTAGAAGTCAAAGTTAATATCCGATTATACATAGTGTTTAAAGTCATGAGAAGAAGAAGCCAATTGATTTTCAGCCATTTCCAAATTACTACCAGAGTTATGGCCCTTGATCACTTCAAAACATTTTGTGCACGCTCTAGAGGCTAAATTTATCCCCCGATTGACTTTAGATTAATACACAGAGTTTAAGGATTTGAGACGATTACGTATATTGAGTTTCAGTGAATTTTGATAACTTGAACAACTAAATCCAGGATATTAAATTTCCGTATACTAAAACGTTAGCATGGTGAAGAACTTTACGTAAACACTTTCAAATGCAACTTGGATTTAAATATATTTTTGAACCCTCTGGACAAGTTAAATAGGATGTAATGGATAATTTACACAACAGGTAGGGCACTTACATCAAACACATTCTGATGATTCCTTAATGGGTTGTTACTCCTAATCATATTTTAGTGTATTATAAATGTGTTATTACCTAAAAAAGTAAAAAAAATACAACAATTCTTGTTGACTGCTCGGACGATTTAGCTGCTGTGGGCGTATGTTTCGTTGTCTGGCAACCTATCTTTTCTTCCAGAAGTCGCAACAGAAAAGTTATCTTAGCAATAGTTGGAGGATGTTTAATAATAGCTGTCGGATTAGCGATGGCATTAGGCGTAGGCCTTAATCGACCCGACCAATCTAGCAGACAGTGTCACGCGGAAGATGAAACAGTGGTCACTTCAACAGAAGGGGTTTACAGATATACAGCAGTAGCCGCGGATGCAGAAATATGCTCACAGATCGGGAGGTTGGTTATTTGTATGTAATATTTAAAACAAGCACAACGCCATCTTGGAATTGTGACGTCATATACTTATATGAATTATTGCGCAGTTGTCCAAGGAACAGACATATTACGTTTCAGGTCCACCGTACTTGAATGGTGTCGAAGAACGACAACAGCAACATGGGTAGCGCCTAGAACCCATTTCCGTTAAGAAGTTCTTTTGAGAAAAAGTAAAGGGAGGCTGGTATATAATGAGAAAATTTTAATCAGGTGTTCTACTAGAATGAAGGAATGAAATGGGGTTTAACGTCCTACGCTTCTGCACCTAACCCGGGCTAATTGAAGACGGGCATACGCCATACAGTGTGCTATGAGGAAAATTTTGCCAATGTGTACACGGGACCTCGGTGTTTCGCCCGCCGCTGGACGCAACTGAGATTTTTTTGTGAGGGGCCCCAAATGTAGGGAGCCCTGGGGACTGTGCCCTATGATGTCTCATGGTTAATTCGGCCCTGATGATAAATGTGAGTGCTATGAAATGATAGTATTTCTAGAGGAGGCGGCTGGACGCAACTGAGATTTTCTCTAGGGGGCCCTGGGGCCTGCGCCCCATGAAGCCCCTTGGTAATCCGGCCCTGGTCCCAACCAAACGACTAGGCAGCTGTCCCTGTCAGGCATTCCGTCTGCATCACGTTCTACTAGAAAGAATGTCGATAAACTATCTGTAGAGAAAAAGATAACACAATTGGTGATGAGACTAGCATTGTTTTGGACGGGTTATCAACGTTGAGGCACTCCGGTTTCCTCCCACTGCTTAAGACCCCTACGCGCAAGCGAATTGTTGAAATAAAATTATACCATATGTTAGTCCGAAATGACCTAGTTTGTGTTGAGTGGACGTTAAACCCCATTTCTCTCTCTCTCTCTCTCTCTCTCGTATCAACGCTGATCTGAAATTCTTATATGAATGAGAAGTGACGTATGATGATGTAGTAGTAATATTGGGTATAATCTGCCTCGTGTACGATACTCCATGTATAACGAATAAAGTTATTATTATGTTTCCTTTCAGTGATATGATATTAGTCCATAATGGAACAGCCGTAGACGGAGCTATAGCAGCTTTGATCTGTACTGGTGTTGTAGCTGCACATAGTATGGGTATTGGTGGCGGATTCTTTATGACTCTTTATGATAGGTGAGGACTATATACTATGTACCGGTCTTGTTGCTGCCCATAGTATGGATATAGGTGGCGGATTCTTTATGACTCTTTATGGTAGGTAAGGACTCTTTTTACTGGCAACACTACCGTTTCGTTATGACTTGGACATGATAGGTAAGGACTCTACTATAGCAGCTTTGATATGTACTGGTGTTGTTGCTGCCCATAGTATGGGTATAGGTGGTGGATTCTTTATGACTCTTTATGATAGGTAAGGACTCTACTATAGCAGCTTTGATATGTACTGGTGTTGTAGCTGCCCATAGTATGGGTATTGGTGGGGGATTCATTATGACTCTTTATGATAGGTAAGGACTCTACTATAATAACTCTGATATGTACTGGTGTTGTAGCTGTCCATAGTATGGGTATAGGTGGTGGATTCTTTATGACTCTTTATGATAGGTAAAGGTTTATCATGGACCGTATATGCTGGTAGGAACTGTGTCTAGCCGTTCGGACGATACGCAAATTTGGGGTCCCGTGTATACCTGGATTTAAATGTAAGAGAACCTATGACAGTTGGAAATCAATTGCTGTTCAGGTTGAATTCTCCTCATAGCACACTGTATTACGTATATTCCCCCTGTTCATAGTTGTTGATTTCGCTATGACTTTGGCAGAGAAGTCTGTATGAACTGAAGCTGGCTAATTTGGGAATGGTATTTTATGTATGGAAGTTGCTCTCTATAGTATGGGAAAGGGTAGGCTAATGATTCAGATACTGAAGTCGCTGTCCATAGATAGAATCGAAATGTTAATGGAATAGCTAAAATCAAGTTAGCGAAGTCTTGAGATACTGAAGTTGTTATCCATAGTATAGGAAAGTTGAGGGATTGGCAGACGCGTTAGCTGCAGCCTTTTTTATAGTATGGTATAGGTGCGGACTCTTTTTCCTTTTCTATATGATCAATGGGGATTTTATTCTACTGGATTATTTAGTATGGACATAGGCTTTAGGTGTAAGTGCTGGAGACCATCATACCATAGTATTGCCTAAATTATTTTTGTATTTCAGGAAATCAAGAACTGTAGATGCTGTGGATGCTCGTGAAGTAGCTCCACTGTTTGCTACTGAAGATATGTATGTAGACGGGAAAGCTTCGTCAACTTTTGGTGAGTAAGCAAAGAGAGAGAAAGAGAGATAGGGAGAGGGAGAGGGGGGAGAGAGTAAGAGGGGAGAGGAAGTGAGCGAGGGGGAGAGGGGGTTTAACTGAAGATATGTATGTAGACGGGAAAGCTTCGTCAACTTTTTGGTGAGTACGCAAACATTTTGATTTTCAGATTAAGGCAAACATTTCTTTTTAACTATGCAGAGTTTTTATTGAAATGCTTATTCTTTCTTCTTTGAAATTATCAATCCGTCCGATGAACTTATACGTGTATTACAGGAGGCTCAGCGGTAGCAGTGCCTGGAGAAATAAAGGGCTACGAAGAAGTACACCGAGATTACGGGAGACTAGAGTGGAGTACTTTATTCCAACCTACTATAGAATTATGTGAAAACGGGGTACCAGTAACACGTGCTTTACATGAAGCTGTTTCTAGAAAGTCAACAAGAGATCTTATTGAAGATGATCCAAATTTCAGGTAGGCAACCGTTACATTGCAGTTTACATATAACCGCTCATCGTCAGTTAGTTCCACATCCCAAGGTTTAATTGCATCTATATTAATATTTTTACCGTTGTCTGTCTGTCTGTCTGTCTGTTGAAGGGTGCCGGCTACGCCAGGGCTGGTCCTGATACTGATAGTGGTAGCCTGGACCTGGGAGTAACATGGGCTAGGTGGTGTTGGACTATCACTTCTAGTTTTTGAGTTATACTACTTTCCATCCGGGTCATCGTTTGTCTGTCTATTCAGGGTTGGTAGCCATTCGACAACCTACGACCAATAGTTCCAAAATGGCGGAATTCGTCATACATCCGAGTCTAGATGTAGGGTACCGGAATCTGTCGAGATTTGCCGAGTGTGTACTAAGGATGTCCTGGGGCTCATGTTTGTTGTATAGGGGTAACTCGGGACCAGAGAGAGTAGCATAGGCTAGGTGGCGTTGGCCTACGACTTCCGGCTATGAAGTTCAAAGCCGGGTTATCCGCTAGTCCATATATATACATTGTTGTGACTGCCGTTTGTCTGTCCGTTTGTCCGTCCGTTTGTCCGTCCGTTTGTCCGTCCGTTTGTCTGTCCGTTTGTCTCTCTAACCTGGATGAATGAGAAAGTTGTTCGAGATTTTCCAGCAGGGTTCATCATTGTCAGTGGTGTAGGGTGGAGGACTTGGTAAGGGACAACGTATAGTCAATCGAAAAACCGAGGTCTCGTGTACACATTGACGTGTGCCTTAAAAGAACCCTTGGCAGTTAGAATTCGATAATAAAGTAGTCCGTAGTGACGCTATTCTCGCAATCGGCAAACCTCGACAGATTCCAGTATCCTACACCTAGCCTCGGCTGTGTGACGAAGAACGCCATTTGAACAACTTTCAAGTTCCCGGATTATCAAAGTTCGGCGTTTCCCTTGACGATGCATTTGCAGAATATTTTATCATACAAAGATTTCAAAGCCTGAAGCTATTTTTATTTCAAGTTAATCATCCGATTTTCTTTAGACAAGGACAAGTTTGCACTGAAAATTCTACACACTCTTCGAAAGAGGCAATTGTGAGAGCTTCTTTGTAAAAGCGGCAAGTTTTCCTAATAAGTAAACCGGTGTCCCATCGCAATTGTATAGGCGTAGGTACATATCACTTACCATGTGGCTGTTCTGGCACAATTTGCATCATAGTACACTGTATGGCGCATGTCCGTCTCCGTCAGCCCAGTCGCCTCTCCATTCTCTTGGCTATAGGTATCTTGACCAGGGGCCAGTTGCTCAAAGTTCCGTCATCTTTAACGATCCGTTAACTTTAACGGACATATCTAGGTAACGTGTTGTTTGTTTATATTTCCGTTAAATTTACTACAGAAAACACTTTTTTTTATATTAGTATAAATCGGTAGTAAAAATTTGCACCACAGAATGTTCGGGGCCTTTATTTCCAGCATCAATCTTTCTCTCCATTAAAGTTAACGGATCGTTAAAAGATAACGCAGCTTTGAGCAACCGACCCCAGTTCTTTACATTGTAATATTTTTCGTGATGTGTTCGAATTATTGATTTGAATTTCGATTAGCATTGTGTGTATTATATTACATCATCACCGTCACCATTATTATTATAAGTATTATTGGGGGCTGGTATGGCCTAGTGGTCTATAGTGCCGCGCTATGTCCATTAGCTGGCCGGCCACCACTGGCTTGCAGCTGTGGTTTCGAGCCCTAGTGTGAGCGTATGTGGCATGGAGGTAGGGGCGCCTTCTCAACCTCGTGGGTTTCCTCCGGGCACTACGGTTTCCTCTCACTGCTAAAGACCCCTACGCGCAAGCGAATTATTGAAATAAAAGTAAACCATATGTTAGTCCCGAAATGACTTAGTTGTGTTGAGTGGACGTTACCCCATCCCTCTCTCTATTATTATTATTATTATTATTATTATTATTATTTGCAAGCATGTACTACCCGAATGGTAAACCCGTAAAAGAAGGTGAAAAAGTCAAGCTGCCAAAATTAGCAACCACATTCAAAATCATAGCCAGTAAAGGAGCAAGCGCATTTTATTCTGGAGAACTGGCACCATTACTTGTAGAAGATATTAAAGAAAAAGGTATGATACTAAATGATCAAGTCTATCAATTTTATAGTCTTGTTTAGCAGGGCATCAAAGATACAGGTATGGTCAAATTAATAAAGATTTTCAAAGGCTCAAGCCTCGAATATAGAGAACAGAACGGAACTGTAATGTTAGTTTCTCAGACGGATTCTTGAATGGTATTTTGTCTGGTCTTATATTTGTTTGGGTGTTCGAGTGACGTGATATTTAATGGCTGACTAAGCTGACGTCACTACCCCTACGCGCAAACGAATTATTTAAATAAAATTAAAACCATATCTTGATCTCGAAATGACCTAGTTGTGTTGAGTGGACGTTAAGACCCATCTCTCTCTCTCTCTCTCTCTCTCTCTGACGTCACTACTCGAGACAGCCGATAAAAGGCCTGTCAAGCGAGGTTATTGTAGCTATTGAGAATACGTTGGTGGCAAACAAACGACCGGAAATTCTCGTAGACGGTGCGGACACAATTGGTGCCTATTTCTAGTCCTAACTTCTAACAGTGACAACTCCAGAATAGTTTATTCCTATTTCTAGTCCAAACTTCTAACAGTGACAACTCCGTCCAGAATAAAGTAATTTGACTGAAATGTTCAATATTTTCTTTTTTTATCATTTAATTTTTGAATTATTATAGCAAGAATGATTAGGATGTCTTCGATATCATTATTTCATTGTTCCGTGTACAAATTGTATAATAATATGTTTCACGACTATTTTTTTACGAGAGGGGGGTTGGGATGGCCTAGTGGTCTAGAGTGCCGCGCGTCGACCTATAGCTGGCCGACCACCTCTGGCTTGCGGCTGTTGTTTCTAGCCCTGGTGTGAGCGTATATGGTATCAACCTCGTGGGTTTCCTGCTAAAGACCCCTACGCGCAAGCGAATTATTGAAATAAAAAATTAAACCATATGTTAGTCCCGAAATGACCTAGTTGTGTTGAGTAGACGTTAAACACTCTCTCTCTCTCCCTCTCTCTCTCTCTCTTTACGAGAGCTTGCGACTAAGCGCATTTGAGCAGGCATCCTGGATAAATCGCGCTATATAAATGACTAATTTAATTTAATTTAATTTCAGGTGGCAATATAACATTAACAGATTTATTAAATTATTATGTTGCTAAGAAACGGCCAGTTAATATAACATTGAATGATGGATTAACAGTTTATTCTGTACCACCACCGTCAAGTGGCGTTGTGTATGAATATATATTGAATATATTAGATGGTACGTATAGCTTTTATCTGTAACAATGTCCCTGTTTTGCTTCAAATCCGCCCTAAAACATTGCAATTATCAAGGAAGATCCCTGCTGAAAATAAATCGTTCAAAAGAGGTCATGTTTGTGTCACGCGACTTGTCTCCCTTGGTACCTAGCAACGGATGCGAAGTCTAAGAAGAATTCATTGCATACATAAGACGATATTGTCTTTAATCGCTGATAATTTATTACAAATATCGAAGGCTTATTAAATTTTCGGATTACACGTCACCTGCGTCTGTTTAGGTGATTTTTATCTCAGAAAACGTTGTACGTCTAACTCTTCATAAAGTTTATCAACATGCACATTGTACACCAAGCGCTCAATCTCCGCGTGCAATCCTTGACGTCACACGAGCAGATATTCATAAATGTCGGGCTGTAGCTTAGAGAAATCCTTATATTTTTGTCCTGTATGCGCTCCATTTATGGTTTTCAAGAAATGCAGTCTTTTAAATAAACACCGAAATTGCCATACTTTTATTGGAAATACCCTACCGATAAATATTTTTCAGTCGGTGTAGAGTTAGAAAAATAATAATTATACTTGTATATCTTTTTAGGTTATAATTTTACATCGGATGATATATCTACTGATACTAAAACTATTTTAACTCATCATCGAATTATAGAAGCCATGAAATTCGCCTTTGCTAAAAGAACAAACTTAGGAGATGAGAATTTAGGTTTTGTGAATGTTTCTGAAGTAAGTAAATTTATTGATAGATTAATAGACATGCGTTCCTATTATGTAGCCTGGAGGTTGAGTGTTCGATCCCTGCATTGGCCGAGAAAGTTCATCTCGATTTTCCGGCGTGATTTACCCTTGTCAGTGATGCAGAAGGAGGGCCTAACAAGGACAGCTGCCTAGTCGTTCGGATGGGACGAAAAACCGAGGTCCTGTGTACAAATTAGAGTGCACGTAAAAGATCCCTTGGCATTTGGAATTCGATATAAGAGTAGGCCGTAGCGCCGCTGCCCGGGCAAAATTTCCCTCATAGCACACTGTATGGCGTATGCCCGTCTTCAATTGGCCCAGGTTAGGTGCTTAAGCGTAGGACGTTAAACCCCATTTCATTCATTCATTCTATTATGTAGCTATACATCGATGAATATAACACATAAATATACTGAGCGTCATGGAAAACGCATCACTTAGTTTTTCGTGTAAAAACATGATCCTGTAAACATATCTTATGTATTTTGCTTCGTATTGTGAACAATACTCAAATGGGAACACATCAATAAAAACACATCTGTACACTTATGGATGTTTAATCTGTAATCAACGGTACAAAGTTATAGCACACTGTATGGCGTACGCTCGTCTTCATTATCCCAGTCGGGGCAGAACAGTAGGAAGTTAAACACCATTTCATTACGATGTGTCTATAAGACTTGGGGATTAGATATCATCTTTATCAGATGCCATCATTAATTAAAACGTGGTCAAACACAGTGAGTTTCTTGATATTTAAAAACACAGCCACACATGGAGTTGGAGGAGTCGATGTTACTAGGTGTCGCCACATGGTATGAATTATGACGCTTAATGATCAATATTGATTGTCAAGAATGTGACGTCAATGATATTATGACGTCAAATTATTTTAGTTAATTAAGAATATGATGTCATGGATATTATGACGTCAAAGTATTTATTATTGTGGTTAGTTAAGAATATGACGTCATATGATTTATATTATAGTTAATTAAGAATTTGACGTCATATTATGATTTATATTATAGTTAGTTAAGAATATGACGTCATGATATTATGATTTATATTATAGTTAGTTAAGTCATATTATGATTTATATTATAGTTAGTTAAGAATATGACGTCATATGATTTATGTTAGTTAAGAATATGACGTCATGGTATGATTTATATTATAGTTAGTTAAGAATATGACGTCATATTATGATTTATATTATAGTTAGTTAAGAATATGACGTCAAATGAGTTTGGTGAGAGTATACGACAACAGATAGACGATACTAAAACATTTGATACGATGTATTATGGTCCAACATTTTATGATGAGAATACAGTTGGTACGTCACATATATCTGCCATGGATAAAGAAGGAAATGCTGTATCAGTGACTAGTACTATTAACTTGCAGTAAGTATGCAATTGGCGTCCTCGCTGAAGGAATTCCCACCAGGTGTCGCTAGTTTTAACTCGGTTCCACGTGACCTTATTGATGGTAAGAGAACCGTATCGGTATTAAATTCCATATTAACGACAAAAACTAACGTTTGTCGACACACGAGTTCGATAAAGAAGGAAATGCTGTATCAGTGACTAGCACTATTAACTTACAGTAAGTATACAACATCTCAGTCCTATAGTTTTATTTATTATCTTGACCAACTTTGAAATTTAATGAAAGGAGAGTGTTGGTGGAGGGTGTATATGATGTTTTATCTATATTGTTTTACATTGTGTACTCATCCTATATTTCTTTTGGTACAAGCGCCACTGAGCGGCTTTACAAGCTGTATTTTGGCGCTATACAAGTTCAATAAATTATAATTAAATTATTAAAACTGATCCGGGCAACTTGAAGTTAATAAAGAACCGTTCTATTGTTCTTATTTTTATGTCAATGCTTATCTAGGCCACAGGTCAGGCCACAGGTCAGGCCACAGGTCACTCACTAATGCTTTTCCCCATTGACTTTAATTTTAATTGTCGTCTCTTAGACAGGCTCTAATTTTTCCCAAAATTTTCGTTAGGTAGAATGCTCTCTGTGAAACAGATAGACCAACATGCGGCAAATAAAATAAAAACCAAGTATGAACAATCCAAACAATTAGATAAAATTCGAAGTCCCACAAAAACGGTATAGGCAAAATAGTGTCATTAGCATATGGACGGTTCACCGTGTACAAAATACACGACAAACAGTGGTAATCAGGTGCCCGGAAGAGTAAGCTTACCCTGCTGACATGCCACACCCGCCATAGCAGAGAACAACTGAATGGCTTTTTTAAATTATATTTTTCAGCTTTGGTTCAAAGTTAAAGGGAGCCCGTACAGGAATTATTTTCAATAATATAATGGATGATTTTTCTACACCAAATCTAAAGAATACATTTGGTATTCCACCGTCTCCAGCCAACTTTATTAAACCTTTAAAGCGCCCCTTATCCTCAATGTGTCCAACTATAATTATAGACAGTAACGGTGACGTAGTGTTGGTACCGGGGGCCTCGGGAGGAACGAAAATCACCACATCTACAGCACTGGTAAATAGGTTTCTTTAAATTGTTAAGGGGGGTTGGGATGGCCTAGTGGACTACATATTCCTGAAGCAACGGCCCGAGAAATCCCTCTCTGGCCATTGCTGGAATGACGTCTGTTTCTTGAACTTACGCGGGAATGTGTCTATTCTTTCCATTCAATCAAATCTACCACTAACTTACAGTAACATGACAGTCCGTCGTTTAATCTTGGGTCTTCCTTAATATTTTGGACAAAGATTTAAGGTATTTTAAAAAAATGTTGAAAGTATGTTCGTTACCATACAGTAGAGTTTACTTTACGTCAATACCGATAGCCTCGTTTGTCACGCAATTAGTTTTACTGCAATATCCTGCTATGCGCTGGTTAATATAGCATAAAAAAACGTGCAGCCATGACGTAACGTTATGTAAACACAGTTGCCCTAATTAAACGTCCTGTTTTAAAGGTAATACATTTGTAACGAAGTCAGTGATTAGCCAGTAATAGGACCACTGACCAGTCATAATTAGTGACAATAATACCCACTCAGTCCAGCAGGGAGTAGTAGGATTAGCTCTAATCAAACGGAACACTGCGAGGAGGATGAGTGGACTAGAGTGTCTCGCTTCGAGCCCTGGTGTGAGCGTATGTGGCATGTAGATAGGGGCGCCTTCTCAACTTCGTTGGTTTCCCCCGGGCACTCCGATTTCCTCCCACTGCTAAAGACCCCTACGCGCAAGCGAATTATTGAAATAATATTAAACCATATGTAAGTCCCGAAATGACCTAGTTGTGTTGAGTGGACATTAAACCCCATTCTCTCTCTCTCTTTAAATTGTTAAACTAGACCATTTCCCAAAAGTAATCAATGTGTACTAGTGGTGGCCTTGCGTGGAAATACTTTCAATAAAATAAAAATTGTAACCCACATAATAAATGCAATCGGAATTCATTGATACTCATCGAGGGGTTTCGGTAATGGCTGTACCTTCTGTAGAGAGAGAGAGAGAGAGATGGAAAGAAATGGGGTTTAACGTCCACTTGACACAAACTAGGTCATTTCGGAACTAACATATCGGTTAAAGTTATTTCAATAATTCGCTTGCGCGTAGGGGTCTTTAGGAGGTTGAGAAGGCGCCCCTATCTCCATGCCACATACGCTCACACCAGGGCTCGAAACCACAGCCGCAAGCCAGACGTGACCGGCCAGCTAGAGGTCGAAACGCGGCACTCTAGACCACAAGGCCATCCCAACCCCCCTGAATAAGTGGGTCAGTTGGATTAAGTATTAGCTGTTCTATAAGGACTAGTAGGGGGGGGGGGGCGTGGTTAAGTGGGAAAGGCGCTGTTCGATCCCTGCATTGGCCGAGAAAGTTTATCTCGATTTTCCGGCGTGATGCAGAACGGAGGGCCTGGCAAGGACAACTGTCTAGTCGTTCGGATGGGACGAAAACCGAGGTCCCGTGTATACATTGGTGTGCACGTAAAATATCCCTTGGCAGTTGGAATTCGCTGCTGCCCGGGCACAATTTCCCTCATAGCACACTATGTGGCGTATGCCCGTCTTCCATAAGCCAAGGTTAAACAGTAGGACGTTAACTTTCATTTCATTTCATTTTATTTCATTCAATAAGGATTAAGCCCATCGCATGTGGTACCTTTCCATTTGGAAACTTTTAAATCGCTCTACTTATTTACATATATTTCAGGTTACGTTATATACACTAAGATTCGGATTATCCTTACAAGAGGCTGTAGATATGGAACGATTTCATCATCAACTTTTACCTAAGGAATTACAGTTAGAAAATGGTTTTCCCCAGGTAATGGAAAAAACAAAATGTTTAGAATCTGTATTAGCAGCCACTCCTATTCAGCGACATCTCTTTGTAAGCGGTTACGATAACTTTCCCCCGTAAAAAATATATTGATGTCAGAACAAAAAACACAGAGATTTTATTAAGAGGTCATTCTCGGTAAGCGGTCAGTCGTGAAAATTCCCTTGGTGGCTGCTTAATACAGATTCTACTGTACTGAAAATTAGAATTATACCACGTCTACACTGTCTGTTTTTAAACCCTGAATCGGGAAGAAAATGATAGGTACCTACAGCAGATAAGCTGTCAGGGCAGTCCATAACACATTATCGTATAATTACTAGACCTTGCCAGGAAACGAAACATACACCTACAAAAGTTTAATTGTTCGCATTATGTCGGAAGTTAGATTTTCACCCCAGTCAACATCAAATCCCCGTAGCAAAAAAATCTAAACGGTCAACCCCCTACAAATTTACCAGGAGCAGATTGTCAACTGTGGTCCCCATTGTGCCTAAAAAGATTGGAACCAGCGGAATATTGAGCAAAAAGCTACAGCCTGTGATGTTACATTGGGAGAGAGAGAGAGAGAGAGAGAGAGAGGGGAAATGGGGTTTAACGTCCACCCAACATAACTAGGTCATTACGGATCTTAACATATGGTTTAATTTTATTTCAATAATTCGCTTGCGCGTAGGGTCTTTAACAGTGGGAGGAAACCGGAGTGGTCGGAGGAAACCCACGAGGTTGAGAATGCGCCCCTATCTTCATGTCACATACGCTCACACTAGGACTCGAAACCACAGCCGCGGCACTCTATACCGCTAGGTTATCCCCCCCCCCATTTTAACATTGAAGTCAATGGGCCAATAACTACTAGTCGGAAACACTCTAAAAAAAATTGTGTTTATATGCTATTTTATCTTCCATATCTCTTTTCAGGTCTATGTGGATGGTCTAAAAGCTTTAGGACACAACGTGACGTATTATGAGCCCGCTAAGTCAGTTGTGCAAGTCATTCAAGTCAAAGATAAAATACTGCACGCGGTGTCTGATAAGAGAAAAGGCGGGAAACCAGCTGGATATTAACCAATCAAAACATTAGATTTAGTTGCTCGATTTAATATGAAGCTCAATAATGTACTCCAGTGTCCATCCGTTGCATCCCGAATTCCTAGCAATATGACAAAGCGGGCCGGACAGCGCTCGCTCGCCACATTTACTTTTCTTAGACCCGGTGGCCTTCCCTAGGATGAAACCTGCCTTGGGTGTCCCCCTGCAGAGACACTACGTCTCACCCAATAAACCGGCCATGGCTCTTCTTGGGCCCCCCCCGGTTAGTTTCCTAGGAAACCACTAGGTGGAAGTGGACGTTAAACCCAGATACAACGACGACTCCTCCAATGTTATTTATTTTTGATAAAAAATATCCTATACATGTCCTTTGCGATATGATGTTTTTTTTAAGGGACAATAACACTGTTGCTGGCTTGGCAGCTCCAGAAAAAAAAATCCTTATTCTAAGTACTAGATGTTTAAGTGTCCTACCTGTTGTGTAAATTATCCGTTATCACTTTTATGAATTATTTCTAGGCCCCAAATGTTAGCGATTTAGCTCCTTTAAAGTAGAATGGGTAATTAATTTGTTGTCTTAAAAATTTAATTTGTTCATTCCTTAGTGTTATTATGTTAAATATACCATATTTGTATTGTATCTTATTAATTGGATTCGTGTCTAATCAATTTAAACACCTACTGAGTGTGATTTATTATTTGCTTTTACGGAGAAAAGCGTTTTTCGGGGCGATGGGGTGTTGTTATAGTACATATTTTGATATACATGTATTTACTTATCTTAATTTACTAATTGCTTTAAAGTGGATAAGTTAATCTTTACTCCGAACCCTGATCGTTCTAATCTCAATGTACTGTCTTATCTATTTACCTTTTCTGAACATCTAATGTAAAATAATTTAGTATTACTTAATATGCATCTTAGTCATTCATTGAGTATGTACCTATATTTGAGTAAGTCCTCAGTAATGTAAATATGTTAATTTATATCACGTTTTGTATTATATGTTTAACCCTTATCATGTACATGTTCAAACATTTCTAGTTTAATTATTATTAAGATATTAAGTTGGCGATAGCGACTGGGTATAAATATAAGAGACGAAATACGGACAATTATGTTCATTCGTTAATAAACCCAGTTCGACGTCAAATAATTATTACTTATATTTCTTATAGGTGAGTTAGTTTATTATTGTGTCGCCTAATAATTCATTTAGTATATATGTTTATTTTATGTATAATATTATGATGTGAAATAGTTTACTACACATATTCACATAGTATAATAATACTTTATATTCGCTAATTGATTAATATAATATTACGTTCTTGATGCATAATAAGGCAATGTGAAATACCTAAGAATTACACTTGGTCACATAATATATGCTAAAATTATATATTCAATTATTCATTAATAGATAACTTGTAATTGATGTTTTAAGTATGATTTCAATATATCTTTATTTGTGTTATTATGTTCATTCGTTAATAAACCCAGTTCGACGTCAAATAATTATTACTTATATTTCTTATAGATTAAAGCTCATCAAATATCAAATATCATAAGAGCGCTGTGTGCTTCGACGTATTAGAGCTACGCACCCCCAGCATAAGAAATCTCAAAATACGTCAAGCTAACACAGAAGAGCACGCTCGCAAGTGAGACGAAGAAAAAGCCTACACAGTATTTAAGGTCATAAAATGAAGAAGCCTATTGATTTTCAACAATCTCCGATAATTACTGTCAGAGTTATGGCCCTGGATCACTTTAAAAAATCTTGTGGACGTTCTAGAGGCTAAAGTTAATAACCGATTGACTTTAAATTTATACACAGTGTTTAAGGTCATGAGACGAAGAAGAATCCTATTGGTTTTTTAAAATCTTTCTGATAATTAGTCAGAGTTTTGGCCCTTGATCACTTAAAAAATTCTAGTGGATGCTCTAGAGGCCCGTTAATATCCGATTGACTTTAAATTTATACACAGTGTTAAAGGTCACGAGAAGAAGAAGCCTATTGATTTTTAGCGATTTCCGATAATTACTGTCAGAGTTATGGCCCTTGTTAACTTCAAAGAATCTTGTGGACGCTCTTGAGGCTAAAGTTGAAGGTCATGAGACGAACAGGTATATTGAGTTTCAATGAATTTAGATAACTTGAACAGCATGGACGAGAACATTATCAAAGCCAAACAAATTCCAATGAATTTCTGATAATTACATAATGAGTTGTTACTTTAAATCAGATTTTAGTGTAATATAAATGTTTCATTACCGAAAAAAGTAAAATATGCGACAACTCTTGTTGACTGCCCGGACGATTTAGCTGCTGTGGGCGTATGTTTCGTTGCCTGGCAACCTATCTTAAATTATATGTGTTAAGATGAAATTTGTATCACCAATTAATTGGAATATTGTATAATAGTACAATTTGTTGACCAGAATGAAGATTGGGACATATTATTCAGTTACAACAAGAGTGTTATTGTCACTTTAATAACTTATATAATTAGCTTTATGACAGCCGACTCATTATTAGTTTTAAACTGAGGTTTAGAAGGTTCGTCATTAAACCAGGTGGCGTGCCTTCGATTCCTCCTGTTTGTACGTCACAAGGAGTATAGGGTCATCTGTCCGCTCTGGTTGGTTTTTCTCAAGTACTTCGATTTCCTCCCACAATTAAAAACCTGCAATCCTATTATTTAAATAGTTTGTGTCGAGTGGACGTTAATCGCCATTTCGCTTAGTGTGCTATGAGGGCAATTTTGCCCGGGCAGCTGCATAATGGCCTATTCTTATATCGAATTCCAACGGGATCTTTTGCGTGCACGCAAGTGTATACACGGAACCTCGGTTTTTCGTCCCATCCGAAGGACTAGAGAGCTGTCCTGCATCAGTAACAACGTCCACTCGACACAAACTAGGTCATTTCGGGACTAACATATGGTTTAATTTTATTTCAATAATTCGCTTGCGCGTGGGAGGGGTCTTTAGCAGTGGGAGGAAACCGGGGGACCCAGCCGGAGAAAATCACGCAAGTTGACTCAATGACAGGCTTTATGATATAGCGCGCGCACGCTAACCATACAGTAAACCAACCCCCGGATTGGTTGGCTAATGAAACAGAGCATACGCCAGAGCCGGGATACAGCTTACTCTTATATCAAATTTCAACTGTCAAAGGCTCTTTTACGTGCACGCTAATGTGTTCATATCAAGTGGCTCAGTGAGAGTGAAAAGGAACAACATATAGTCGTTCGGATGGTACGAAAAATTTAGGTACGGTGTAGGCCTACACATGAGCGTGCACGTAAAAGACCCCCTGGAAGATGGAATTGATATACATTATGAATTTCCCTTATGGCACAATGCATGCTGTATGCCCGTCTTCATTGGCCCAGTACGAAACAGCCCGACGTTAAATCCCGCCATGTTTGTTTACAATGAATAGATAATGCATGAATAGTGGGATTTTTTTTGGGAAGGGGCGCAACTCTTTCTTGAATGAATGAATGAAATGGGGTTTAACGTCCTACGCTTAAGCACCTAACCTGGGCTAATTGAATACGGGCATACGCCATACAGTGTGCTATAAGGGAAATTTTGCCCGGGCAGCAACTCAATTCCAACTGCCAAGGGTTCTTTTGCGTGCACGCCAATGTGTACACGGGACCTCGGTTTTTCGTCCCATCCGAACGACTAGGCAGCTGTCCTTGTCAGGCCCTCCTTCTGCATCACTGACAAGAGGAAATCACGCCGGAAAATCGAGATGAACTTTCTCGGTCAATGCAGGGATCGAACACCCGACCTCCAGACTAGCGAACCAGCGCCTTATCCACTTAGCCACCACGTGATCCCCCAAATCTTTCTTGACTTTAGATTAAAAGTTCCATTGATCATTCGTGAGAGAGCTAAATGTCGACACACACGAGGCCACCTCGGGACCAACATATGGTTTTAATTGTATTTTAATAATTCGCTTGCGCGTACGGGTCTTTAGCAGTAGGAGGAAACCGGAGGACCCGGAGAAAACCCACGAGGTTGAACAGACGACCCTACTCCTCGCCACGTAAAACCGAGGATTCTAAATCACGCCAATTAACTCAATGACAGGCTTTATGATACAGCGCGCGCACACAATCTGTATTACGTATTATAGCATCTGATCATTCGGCAAACCTCGACAGATTCCGGTGCCCTACATCTAGACTCGGCTGTATGATGAAGTCCGCCATTTTGTAACTTTTTTAAAGGACCCGGATAAACATGGTTGCCCCCAGGAGATAGGTGCCAGTCAAGTCGCCCACAAGTGAAGTCGTCCACAACCGTTGGTGGAGTCGTCCACAAGGCATTGGTGATGTCGTCAACAACTATTAGTGATGTCGTCCACAACTAAATTTGTTTATGAATTTGTTAATGAATTTGTTATTTATGGAATAAAACGATTTACTTTGTTGTTTATTTGCCGGGAGAAAGGGTGACCACGCAGAAAAAAACTATACTAATTAAAAATACATCGTGTGGACGACTCCAAAAAACGTATTACAATATCCAGAAATTATTTACTTTGCTGTTTATTTACCGATAGAAAGGGTGACCACGCAGAAAAACTATACTATTTACAAATACATTATGTGTCCAGAAATTATACTAAGTCGTGTGGACGACTCCACTAACGGGTGTGGGCAGCTTAACCAGATTTTGGGACTTTTTTGTACAAGCGGAACGTTTTCCTATTAGAGTAAATCGGTAGTCGACAAGCCGCATCGCAAATGTATGGTCGTAGGTACATATCAATGACTATCATACATCCGAGTCTAGATGTAGGTTACGGAGAGTACCGGAATCTGTCGAGGTTTGCCGAATGAGCATCTCCTAAAGTTTATAACTTTAATTGTGGGTAATTTTTATATTATAATGTTCTGAATTATAATATATCACAAAGACTATATTTATCACAGAAAGTAAAATATGGGTTGTGTATTTAAATAATATATATTTTTAAACATGCCTTATGCAAGTGCTAAATGTTAAATAAACTATTAATTAGATATTTATTAAACAAGAGCATAATCAACTCTCGATGGCATCGGATACTCGAGATTTTAACTAGATTAGAACTGATCGCCATTAAAAAATTTAATTTTATTTAAAGATGGGAAAGCGAGGCTTAGTTTCGAATATGTCGGTGCCCTGGTTACCACAACGCACAAATCTTGTCAAAACTACAAACAGTGATAACTTGGCTCAGAATGAAGCAATTCGAATGAAATTCTCAGTATTTTCATTTTACATTATCTATTTTTGAGTTATTATAGCAGGAATGGTCAGCTCTTTATCTAAATCTTACATAATGCATCTTTAAGATGTAATGCGTATAATCGTATGATAACAAAATAAATATTTTCATCATCAGTATCAGTATTATTGTCAGTGGTGCAGTGCGTGGGGGGGGGGGCTGGCAAGGATAGGCCAAAAAACAAGGCCCGTGTACATACATGTATTGGCGTGCACGTAAAACAGCTCTTGCCGCTGTCTGGGCAAAATTTCTCTCATAGTACACTGCATGACGTATGTCCGTCTTCAGTATCCAAGAACAGTAGGACGTTGAACCCCGTTTATTTTATTAGTCCCGGAATGACCTAGTTGTGTTGAGTGGATGTTAAACCCCATTTCTCTCTCTCTTTCTTTCTCTCTCTCTGTATCTCTCTTTCTATCTCTATCTCTCTCTGTATCTCTCTTTCTATCTCTATCTCTCCCCCCTCGCTCTCTCTCTCCCTCTTTCTTTCTCTCTCTCTCTCTCTTTCTATCTCCCTCCCTCTCTCCCTCTTTCCCTCCCTATCTCTCCCTCTCTCTCTCTCACTCTCTGTATCTCTCTTTCTATCTCTATCTCCCCCCCCCTCTCTCTATATATCTCTCTCTCTCTCTCTCTCTCTCTCTCTCTCTCTCTCTCTCCCATCCATTTCATTTTAAACAGAGATAAGCCAATGTTTGAATTCATCTTACAAGTGGTTGAACCACGACGCCCATTTACATTGTTGCTTTTGCCCTTTCAACCTACACGCGGTGTAATCTTTTAGTCCTGTCGAGTTATTGCTGGTCAGGTGCGCTGTGAGGTGGACGTACCTTTACCTGTATATACATTAATAAACTACCTTCATATCAGGTAAGCTCTCAACTATTATATTTATCTAATTAACACAAACACATAATATGGAACTTGTAATTAAAGCGACGATGTTTTTTTTTTTTGTTTTTTTTTTTGTAACATATTTATTCAATTTTAAAGTCATATAACAATTGTTTAAGGAGTAATATAGTAAAAGTAACAATTTAAACTTTAGATGTACATTATTTTTCATATATTAAAGCGACGTTTCGTTTAGGATTCTCTCAACGTTTTCAAGCTGATGATGATTAATTAAAGCCCCAATACCACTCTTGTTGTAACTGAATAATATGTTCCAGTCTTTATTCTAGTCAACAATTTGTCCCTTTTTACAATATTCCAATTAATTGATGAAACAAATTTTATCTTAACACATCAACTTTTAAAAATTGGAAAAATTCAACTACATGCCTAAACATGGTTTGAAAAGCCTTACGATAAGCACTTTCAAATGTAACTTAGATTTAAACATATTTTCGAACCCTCTAGACAAGTAAGATAGGTTGTAATGGATAATTTACACAACATGTAGGACGCTTCAACATCTTGTAGTTAGAATAAGGCTAAAAAAAAATTCTGGACCTGTCAAGCCAGCAAAAGTGTTATTGTCCCTTTAAATATACAAAATAAGCTATATGATCTCTCTCCTAAATAAAATAAATAATGTGAAAATGTAAAATAAATAAGTGAGTAAACAATAAAACAATAAATGAATACTTAATCTACAACATTTGATATATATATACATGTTTACACATTGGCTACGCAGTTGTTCATGTTCGCATTTTGGTCGATATAGATGTTATACTGATCTCAAAAACTTCTGCTAATGTCAAAAAACATATGGACCTTTTCAAAGATGTCTGACAAAATAGGACTGTTGTTTGCACCGTATGAAAGATTATGTGTATTGATAAAATTCGGTGGTAAAAGATTTATTGATATTTTACGCGCATCAGAATGTAAGGAGCAATGTAAAAGAAAATGATCGGTATCTTCGAATGAATGACCGCAACCAAACTCGGGGCTGTCCGAAATATGCCTTAAAAATTTATGACCCTTTAGGTCACTGCAAGAGAGACGAAGACGACTATGTATTATTTGATTTTTACGTTTGCCAAAGTTGAAATAAGGGGGTATATTTTTATCTTTATTAATTATTTTGGTTTTAAATATATTTATAGAGTTCGAATTTCTAATACTTATATCAAGTTTATTCCATTCTTTTATGGTAGAAGGTATAAAGGATTTAGAGAATAAAGTTGTTCGACAAAAGTAATCAGTTAAACTATTGTTGTTACGAAGATTAAAAGGAGTACTGGAATACTGAATTAAATTATGGAGGTATGGAGGGGTTAACTGTTTAATAATTTTGTACATTAAAATGAGTTTATGACGCCTTCGCCTCTCTTGCAGAGTGATAAATCCCGTTTCTTCATATAATAACATAAGACTGGTACCCTTCACAGCCCCGCATATCGTCCTGAGTGCATCTTGTTGTAGGTGTTCTAATTTGTTTTTTAGTTCGTCTGTGCACCCATCCCATATTACGTCACAATAGTCAAAATGTGGGAGAATAAAAGAGGTATATATAGTTTTCAAGGTGTTTCTATTAAGGCGATGTTTTAACGACCTAAGACAAATAATCATTTTACTCGTTTTATTTACATGAATGTCCCATTTGCAGTTTTTCTGAAAAGTCAATCCCAAATGTCTGTGTTGATAAATAGAGAATCTCCTACGAGTGTTTTTTGATATCAACAAATATCAACACAAGTTGATAAAGTAAAAATAAACGAGGCTCTGCCGAGTTTTTTTTTACTTTATCAACGAGTGTTGATATTTTTTGGTATCAAAAAACACGAGTTGGAGATTTTATTTATCACCCAATCCTTCTTACATGCACAAATAAATAAATATAATTCTTTGGTATAGATTTCACTTTTACATAACCTTATACATTACAGCGTAGTAATACATCATTTTTTGAAAGCAGTTTAGCTATTGTATAGTCCTATATACTGACCCAGTTTTTTGCTTCAAGGTCAATTAAATAAAAGCAGCTTCCTTTTTATTTAAAAAAAGTCACTCTTTACTTAAACTAAGTGGGTTTTTTTAAAATAAAAGAAAGTAGTTCCTTTTTGATTGACCAATCAAATTTATGTAAAGCGATATCACCACTGTGTATATATCACAGTAGATTATGTAATTTAACACACAAGCGATATCTACTGTCAAATGTATTTATTTTAAAAAAAACCCACTTAGTTTAAGTAAAGAGTGACTTTTTTTAAATAAAAAGGAAGCTGCTTTTATTTAATTGACCTTGAAGCAAAAAACTGGGTCAGTATATAGGACTATACAATAGCTAAACTGCTTTCAAAAAATGATGTATTACTACGCTGTAATGTATAAGGTTATGTAAAAGTGAAATCTATACCAAAGAATTATATTTATTTATTTGTGCATGTAAGAAGGATTGGGTGATAAATAAAATCTCCAACTCGTGTTTTTTGATACCAAAAAATATCAACACTCGTTGATAAAGTAAAAAAAACTCGGCAGAGCCTCGTTTATTTTTACTTTATCAACTTGTGTTGATATTTTTTGATATCAAAAAACACTCGTAGGAGATTCTCTATTTAAAAGGAATTACGTCTAAATAAAGTGTAGGTAACAGTGGGTCTCGTTTAGTAGTCAGTGCAGGTGATTCAGTTTTCAGCGGGTTAAAGGAAACCAGCCACGTTTTTGCCCATTTGTTTAACATTTCAAGATCACTATTTAAGACAGTCACGTTATTATTATTGATGATTGTTTCTTTCCAAAATGCCCTCTGTGCTGTCGATTTCCAAGTCAGGCCTCCTTTTGAAGAAAATATTATTACGAATGTAAAGTGCAACTCCCCCACCCTGTCCGTCAGTCCTGTCTTTCCTTACAATGGGGTGGAATTCGGGAATAGAAAGTGAGAGGATATACTTTTGTCAAGCCAAGATTCTGTAATGAGGATAAAATCATAATTATCAAAAAGTTCGGCTCTAATCAAATCAACTGTATGTGTTTATTACCTATATATATGTCAATTGCTAAATGCCGCTCAAAGAAGATATATTTATCTTATTAAAAAGTTTTATTTTAGTTCGTTTATTTGTTATTTAACAGATACTCGTCTATTTTAAAAACAAAAGATTTATGTTAGACGTGACACATCCTTCTTCTTTTATTGTCGAAAATTATTTAAAATAAAGTTTTCTTATAACGAAAATACAATAAAAGTAAAGATAAAGCCGTGATATCTATACAATAAATATACCACTTTCTATTTTAATTATCAAAAACAAAATCAATGTAACACAGCGATATCATTTACTGGGGGGGGGGGGGGGGGTATGGACTCACCGGAGTCCAGCCGCTGCCTTGGCAGAGGGGCAGAACTTAATATTATATTATGTAGATGTGTTCGTGTCGTAGTAATAATAGTTCCAGTATTATGTATTGCTGTTGTATTCATGTTTAATGTATGTAACCGAAGCTGTTTTAGATATCTGATGTAAATAAATCCTTTATATTTACTAAACCAATCTCCTGTTACTAATAGTGTTACATCAACTATTTCAGTTTAAAGCGACGGTTAAACTAAATAATTTTCTAACCTTTATGGCCGAATGGTAAAGTACGTACGCGCTGTATCATAAAGCCCGTCATTGAGTCAACTGGCGTGGTTTGGAATCCCCGGTTGTACGTGGCAAGGAGTAGGGTCGCCCGTCCGATCTCGTGGGTTTTCTTCGGGTCATCCGGTTCACCCTCCCCTCAAAAAAACCCAAACTGCTAAAAGACCCCTACGCGCAAGCGAACTATTGAAACAAAATTTAACCATATGTTAGTCCCGAAATGACCTAGTTTGTGTCGAGTGGACGTTAAACCCCATGAAAACATTTAACAGGATCTAAAACGACAGGTAAACTAAGTAATTTTCTAACCTTTAATATAATGCAAGGTTAATATTGTGTTTATGCTGTATACATGTATATCAAATTAAATATATTCGTATATTATGCGTAGGTTTTATCTCTTCATTCGTCTTCATTAGCCCTGTTTATTTCATTTCATTCCATTCAGTAGGTGAAAACAGGAAGCCCGTTTAGCGAGGAAGTTCATCCTGATTTTTCCGCGTGGCTTCCCCTTGTCAGGGATGCAGGACCTGGCTAGGACAGCTGTCTAGTCGTTCGAATTGCACGAAAAACTGAGGTCCTGTGTACAAATTGACGTGCACGTAAAATATCCCTTGGTAGTTGGAATTCGATAAAAGAGTAGGCCGTAGCACCGCTGCCCTGGCAAAATTTCCCTCATAGCACACTATGTGGTGTTTGCCTGTCTTCATTAGCCCAGTTAGGAGCAGAACACTGGGACGTTTAACCCCATTTTATTTCATTTCATCTAATTAAATAACCCCATCTCTCTCTCTCCCTCTCTCTTTCTCTCTCACTCTCCCTCCCCCTCTCTCTCTCTATCGCTCACTCCTCCCTCCCCCTCTTCCCTCTCTCTCTCTCTCTCTCTCTCTCTCTCTCTCTCTCTCTATCGTTCTCTCCTCCCTCTCTACCTCTCTCTCTTTCTCTATCGCTCTCTCCTCCCCCTCTCTCTCTCTCTCTCTATCTATCGTTCTCTCCTCCCTCTCTATCTATCGTTCTCTCCTCCCTCTCTATCTCTCTCTCTCTCTCTATCGCTCTCTCCCCCCTCTCTATCTCTCTCTCTCTATCTCTCGCTCTCTCTCTCCTCCCTCTCTATATTTTCCACTCGACCTTGTACGTGCTAAGCTAATAGCATTTCGTTTTCCATCCGAAGGGCTAAGTAAGATACATTTCTTGAAAAATAACACAGTTGTTGAAGTAAGGGGGTTTGTTTTCGAGTTACCTTTATCCGCAACAAATCCAATTTAAAGTGACACTTCCATGATGTTCTATAGCCGAAGTGTATTTAAGACACTGTCAGATAGAGAGATTAGAGAATGATGACAAAGAAACGTGACATTTTTTTTTTCAATTGGCAATGTTTTTGTAAATATGACTTTATTTTTTATTTGAGTTTTTCTTTAAATTTTAAGAGGATTTAATGTTCGCTGGTTTTGCAACAAAAATGGAGATTATGAGTTAATTCAATAAACAACTGAAAAGCTTAATTTAACATTCTATTGTTTAGAGAAAAAAATGGCTAATTAAAATGGGCCTATCTGTGGGTTGACCCCATTTTGGGGAGCATGGTCGCCGAATGGTTAGCGTGTGCGCGTTGTATCATATGGTCTGTTAATGAATCAAGCGGTGTGGGGCAAAGGAGTAGGGTTTTCTCTGGGACCTACAGTGCCCCCACTCACTGCTAAAGGTCCCTACGCGCAAGTTATTTATTGAAATAAGATTGAACCATGTGTTAGTCCCGAAATGATCTAGTTGTGTCGAGTGGATGTTAAGCTCCATTTCTTATTCTCCCCCTCTCTCTCCTTTTCTCTCTCTACCACTCTCTTTCGCTCTCTCTTTCTATTTCTCTCTCTCTCTTTCTCTCTTTCTCGCTCTCTCTCTCTCACTCTCTCTCTCTCACACAATTAACTGATAAGTGTTATTTATTCCAAAGGGCACCAAACAAGTGAATTGCGTGGTGAGTATAAGCGCATCTGTCACGTACATGCATAGTTTCCCGGCTCAGTAGTACAGTCAATATTCAAAACACTCCAAACAATTGAGTTGCTTGGTGGATATACAGATGTCTGAAAACACCTTCATAAAACATTCTAGACAACCAAACAATTAAAGATGTAATGGGGGGGATTAGATAAAGGGTTGACAGTTCTGACTATAATAGTTAAAAACAAGATAATGTAAAGGCAATTGGCTGAAAAATGTCAGTCAAATTGATCCACTCTGAACCGGGAATAGTGCGATTGAATTTCGATAAATTTAAAAATGTCTAATTTTTAATTTAGATAACATTTCTAACCCAAAGAAAAGCCTGTAGTAGGCAGATTTAGCTCTTGCATAATGTATGTTGAAACGATTCCCACATTTCGTTAGTTCTAAGGAAAGGTCACTCTATAATAAACAGAAAATAATAAACAGAAAATATTGCTGTGAACGCATTTTCATTGTTAATACATTAATGACTCAATATCATATACCACCCACCAAAATCACATACCACCCACCAATATCCTATACCACCCACCAAAATCATATACCACCCACCAAAATCATATTCAACCCACCAAAATCATATACCTCTCACAAAAATCATATACCACCCACCAATATCCTATACCACCAACCAAAATCATATACCACCCTCCAAAATCCTATATACCACCCACCAATATCCTATACCACCCACTAATATCCTATACCACCCACCAATATCATATACAACCCACCAATATCATAAACCACCCACCAATATCCTATACCACCCACCAAAGTCATATACCACCCACCAATATCATATACCACCCACCAATATCCTATACCACCCAACAATATCATATACCACCCACCAAAATCATATACCACCCACCAATATCATATACCACCCACCAATATCATATACCACCCACCAAAATCATATACCACCCACCAATATCACATACCACCCACCAAAATCATATACAACCCACCAATATCATATACCACCCACAAATATCATATACCACCCACCAATATCGTATACCACCCACTAAAACCATATACCACCCACCAAAATCCTATACCACCCACCAAAGTCATATACCACCCACCAAAATCTTATACCACCCACCAAAATCATATACCACCCACCAATATCATATACCACCCACCAATATCCTATACCACCCACCAATATCCTATACCACCCACCAAAATCCTATACCACCCACCAAAATCATATACAACCCACCAAAATCCTCAGTTTTTGCTAACTTTGTCTGCATTATAATGGGTGTTGATATATTGTCTTTGTTCAATACAAATGGCACTGTAACTCGGATAGCCGTGGCGATAGAGAGGCGGCTTCTCACCAATGCAACGAGGGTTCAAACCCAGCTCGGGGCAAGAACTTTATCGTTGTAAGTGAGAGGGATATTCGGTCTCCTGTCCGATCAGGCAGGTTCCCCCCGAGTTCTTCGGTTTCTTCCTGCAGTAATGATCGAAGTCATTCGCACGATCTGTGCCAAGGGCCAAATTGGAAAAAAGGTCTCAGGTCTAATTTGCTACCCTTGTAAAATGACGCGATTATTATTATTATTATAACCATAGATACAATACTCATGAAGTGATTTTAAAATGTTTATTATGTGTTTAATATAGGATATTAGGTTCCTATTATTTCATGACAAGAAAACCAAATAAATATTGATATAAAAAGGACCAATTCGTGCTTTTAATGTCGATTTTTTTATGGAAAATAGCGCCTGTAAGTCAACCAGACGCCCCCCACCCAATATTTCGCTGGCCACATCCTCAGCCCCTCCAAAAAATTCCGTAGCCCCACCCCCTTCCAATTTTTTTTTATACGCTGGCTACGGGCCCGCCAATCAGGGGCCTGTTTCACGAAATTTTAACTAAGATAAAATCCGATTTTAGTAATTCGATTGGATAGTATTGATTTTAGCGCTTAGCCAATCAGATTTAAGTATGTACTAAAATTTGGATTTTATCTTAAGTTAAAATTTTGTGAAACAGGCCCCAGGACGTTAATATTGATCACCCACCCCCTCCCATTTTTTTTTAAAAGCTGGCTACGGGCCCGCCAACCAGGACGTTAATATTGATCAGAAAAGTACATAAGAAATACGGCTAGTATCTCATTGGATATTCAAAACGTTAGTAGGTCAATGGTATGAATAATATTACAAAGAAAAGTACTTATATCTTTATTTGAACACATTTATATTCACAAACTGGACTAAGTATCACCCCTTTCACGTGCCATATTGATTCACCACATAAAGGCCACTAGAGGGCGTTCACTTTATCCAAACAGATTCTCAACGCAGCAGTATTTGCACTCGGGTCAACCATGAGGTCACCGTCACTTGGTAACAACGTCCAAACACCTTACAGCGAATTCCTTTTAACGGCCTTCAAATATTTGTCACTAGAGCGATTGTAATTAAAGCCGATATTCGTTGTGTACTCAAGTACTATGAAGTGGGGCTCATTTTAATATATAGAATCGCAACATACAGAGGCGAACCAAGGAAATCCTGTTATTAGCCTGGTCGAGGTACATATTTAGTGGGAAAAAATTCCTACCCAAGCAATTATTATTTCACATGAACAAGTAGGATGAGTAGCTTTCCAGAAAAATTTTCCCCGTTGATCGGCTTTGGGGAAAATTTTTAGGGGGCTTTTTTGTTTGGACCCCCGAAATCGCCCTAAAATCCATTAATGGCTATGATAACTCGCTTAATATTCATATTTGAGGTTAATAATGTACTAGGAGCCTATAGGAAATTGATACCAAGGAATTCAAAAATGGCGTCAAAAATGACCTATGACGTCACTGTGACATCATAAGTCGAAATGGCGCCCAAATTTGAAAATTTTGATAATTTAACGCATTCTTGAAGTTACCTCAGTCAAGTTGGCGCCCAAAATTTGAACATTTTGAAAATTTACCTCATTCTTGAATTTTATCATAATTCACAATAAATGAATTAATATTTACAAATAAAATAAACTGATATAAACAAACATTGAGTTTATAGGTAAATGATAATATAGTCAGATTATGATCATTAATCGTCATCTCCTATGTCAACGTCCTCAGAATTCCTGCAAAATTCACCATGCCAGCCTCCACACGCACTGACGCATTTCAGACCATTTTTCTTACAGCTGCATATCATGGTACCGAACTGATTTTCAGCGACTTGCACTTACATCTCACAAAGTTTAAAAAACGCTTCCATGGGGCTGCACAAAGCTTTCTATTTCTTTTTCCCGCCCACTCGCTCACTTTCATTTAATTTTAACCAAATGACGACCTGCAGATAAACTCCAAGCGCATGGTAATGTCCATCCTCACTGATGGTCCTCAAATTAGCATGTGTATCAATGCAAAAGGGAGAATGTGATGGAGCCCTGATCGGTGGTGCCAATCTTGTACATTATCTGCAAGAACAGATGTATTCCGGGAAACTGGTATACTTTCGCCAGACGTTTGACCGAGATGCTACTTGTACTGCAGTGGGCGAAAAAGTGATGTGTATCTATTTATGTAGTATTGAAAGGCGTTGCTTCAAACAGTGTTGGGCATGGAAATGGTATTACTGCACCTACGTCTACTTCACAGAAACAAGTAATCGAATCGGCATTAAAATTGAGTAAATATACGCCATCGGACATTTCATTTATTAAGACCCTCGGGACTGGCACTAAACTTTGGAACAAAATAGAATTATCCGCATTGTCGTCGGTTTTCTCCCCAAAGGCTGGTGTCCAGTACGTACCAATTGGTGCTGCATAGAGCATATTTGGACATTCGGATTCCGCTGCTGGGATAATTGGAGTCTTAAAAGTTCTAGCTTCAATGATGTTTGAGAAAATACCACCAACCGCACATTTGAAGAATCAGCATCCTGAACTTGTTGATTCATTATTGACAGTTCCAGCGAAGACAACCGTCTGGCCATCTAATGTCAATCGGTCACGTACAGCTGGAATAAGCTTCTTTGGCTTGACTGGCACCAACTGCCACGCCTTTATCACACAAAATAAACCCTTGGAACAGATCAATGACAATACTATCACAGTGTCGCTCCTTTTGACAGGAACCTTTATTGAAGAGACTGTCGTTAAGGCATGAATTAACACTATATCCAGTTTATGCTTTGCTGTAGCAAACATTATTCCAGATCTGAGACAAGCAAAACTAGGCAACATTGCGGCATATGACGTTGAAACTTGCAATATACCTTAAATCAACACGGCTAACACAGCCGACGTACGAAATGACATTAAAATAAAGACAAGAAGCAAATGAGGGCGTTGAAGATTTTTTTGACGACAAGTGGATCCGTTAACGTTGATTAACTGCTCGGGGATGATAAACCAGCAGCGGCACGGGGTGTTTATCTGGAAATTTTCAATCCAAAAAGGCATTGGTGGGATCTCAGTTCTTCTTCTTCAACTGAAAAAGTCAGCCTTCTTGATATTCTAGAGACAAAGCTAAGCGATGCGCGTGAAATGGTACGACGTTTACCTTTGGCGGCTTCTGAAGAAATAAGGGAACTTTTATGACTACCAAGCTGAAACAGAACTTGGACCAGTCTTTAGAGGTATACCTAAAGATCATTTTCAAAGAGACTGGAATGCTACCAAAGTATTATGAATTGTTTTATGTCATGATAAGAACACTTTATGTCTCCGCTAATTCGTTACACGAGAGCTTGTGTTCTTTATTCTGATTTTTTAAGTAGATCGAGGCATTTGTCATCCTACCTTCAACTACAAGGATACTGCATACTAAACTTATTAAAACCTTTATAAAGTTTAATGGTCGTCATATTGATTTGATTGGGAAATATAACGTGTCTCTCTCGGCTATTATTCTAGATATATTTAATGGACACGTATACTATTACTATCTCCCTGATAATGTATACTACATTGTTAACACAGTTCATCGCGTGCATTTTTCATACCGATATTTCATTGGCCAATCAATCACGCTATTTTACTGACATTTCGCCTAATAGTTTGGATGCAGCAATGGCGGGTGTGGCGCCAGGCAGGGTAACCCTACTCTTCCGGACACCTGTTACCACTGCTTGTCGTGTATTTTGTACATGATGAGCAGTCAATTTGCTGATTACACTATTTTGCTTGAATACACTATTTTGCCTAGGACTTTGAATTCTGTCTTATGGTTTGGATTGTTCGTACTTGATTGTGAACATTTACTTGATGCTAAATGGTCCAAAAGCTTAGTAAACTGATTGTGACATCACAAACTGTTGGAGATGGCGGATGTAAGATGTTCTCTTTAATGTACGTAGAACCAGATGTGAGCCTAATTAAACGACGGCACCAGAGATTTGACTCCATGATGGCGGAGAAAAATTTCATTACCCTGCCCCAATACAACCCACGGTTCGGGTGGCTTATTACCATGCGCTCAGACTTCATCTGCAGGTCGTCGTTTAGTTAAAATAAATGAAAGCGATCTGAATGCGAGCGAGCGGGGCTGGAAAAAGACACTCGAAGGCTACAAAACCATCATGACACACCTTCCTGTAGCCCCTGAAAGCGTTTTAAACTTTGTGAGATGTAAGTGCAAGTCGCTGAAAAATCAGTGTGGTACCATGATATGCAGCTGCAGGAAGAATGGTCTGAAATGTGTCAGCGCGTGTGGGGGCTGTCATGGTGATCTTGCAGGAATTCTTAGGACGTTGACATAGAAGATGACGATCAATGATCATAATCTGACTATATTATCATTTACCTATAAACTCAATGTTTGTTTATATCAGTTTATTTTATTTGTAAATATTAATTCATTTATTGTGAATTATGATAACATTCAAGAATACGGTAAATTTTCAATCAGGTAACTTCAAGAATGAGGTAAACTTTCAAAATTTCAAATTTGGGCGCCATTTCGATTATGACGTCACAGTGACGTCATAGGTCATTTTTGACACCATTTTTGAATTCCTTGGTATCGATTTCCTATAGGCTCCTAGTACATTATTAACCACAAATATGAATATTAATCGAGTTATCATAGTCATTAACGGATTTTAGGGCGATTTCGGGGGTCCAAACTAAAAAGCCCCCTAAAAATTTTCCCCAAGGCCGATCAACGGGGAAAATTTTTCTGAAAGGCTACTCACCCTACTTGTTCATATGAAATAATAATCGCTTGGGTAGGAATTTTTTCCCACTAATGCGAGATTTGAGCATATCTCGACCATGCTATATGGGGTAACAGGGCCCGTGGGGGTCCCCCGAGAAAGTTTTTGAATAAATCGGGGTGTCAGTGGTGATTTGTGGCGTATATTTTTCATATACTGTTACTTAGGGGGGTCCCGGGCCCCTAGCCCCCCCCCCTGGACCGCCTCTGGCAACATACATGCGTTACTAGAATACTAAGCCATACTTAAGTCTGAATTATATTGATACTATATTATTTGGAAACTTAACGATTTCATTTTTATGAGAGAGATATAGGGAGAGATATGGGTAGAGAGGGGATAGAGAGTGGTAGAGAGAGAGAGAGGGGGAGAGGGAGAGGGAGGGATGGAGAGATAGAGAGAGTGAAAGAAAGACGTAGAGAGAGAGAGAGAGAGAGAGAGAGAGAGAGAGAGAGATGGTGTTTAACGCCTACTAGGTCATTTAGGAGCTAACACATGTTTCCGTTTTATTACATATGGTTCAATTTAATTTCAATAATTCGCTTGCGCGTAGGGGTCTTTAGCAGTTGGGGGAAACCGAAGGACCCGGAGAAAACCCACGAGGCTGGACAGTCGACCCTACTCCTTGCCACGTACAACCGGGGATCCGAAACCATGCCAGTTGACTCAATGACAGGCTTTATGATACAACACGCACGTGCTAAACATTCGGCCGTTCAAGCCCCACAAACATCGGTAACTAGTATTGAAGCACGAATCAATTCTTTACTATAAACTTGTAGTACTCTTGTTGTAACTGAATAATATGCCCCAATCTTTAAATTTTACGATATTCCAATTAATTGTTGATGCAAATTTCATCTTAACACAGCGAATTTTAAAAATTGGCAAAATTCAACTACATGGTTTGAAAATCTTTACGTAAACACTTTCAAATGTAGACTGGTGGCCAGTCGTCTCCACACACCAAAAATTGACCAGTCCTCTCCAAAAAAAAAAACGAAAAAAAAACCCGTAATCTCTAGAGACTGGGCAAATAGAGCTTTAATCTCATCTAGTAGGTCAATCTGCATTATGTAGGTCGTGTGACGTCGTGCACGTGATCACGACATATCTAACATCACGTGAATTTTGTTGACGGACAACATCTGTCGAATGAACGGATACAACGTATGGGATGAGGTGAATGAACATAAATAATTACACACGACATTATTACAACAACTTAACGAAGCCAGTTCATCCGTATCGGGACGAAGCCGAATGGAAACAACAACGTGACATCAACCCTCAGACGGTCTCAGCATGACTGCTTTGCACTCCAGTCGAGACGCATGATTCATGTCACGTGACTCGGGGCGTGCTTGATAACTGTCAATCATTCCAAATAAGGTAGGACGAAAAACATGGCAAGAACGCCCATTTTATTGTGAAGTTCGCAAATTGTCCAGTCTCTGGTGCTGGTTACAGGTTTACTCAAAGTTTTTTTTATACAAATGGAAACGAAAGTGTTGGTTTACTAAAAATTAATACTTTTATATAAATCGAAATGTAAAATAAATAGAAGAGACTGGGCCAGTCTATTTCAAATGCAACTTAGATTTAAACATATTTTCGAACCCTCTGGACAAGTAGGATGTAATGGGTGATTTACACAACAGGCAGAACACTTATACATCTAGTAGTTAGAATAAGGCTTTAAAAAATTTCTGGACCTGCAAGCCGGCAAACGTGTTATTGTCCCTTTAACGATATACATGTAGTAGGCCTACTATTTGATATATAGATACTGGGATATAGCGAGTCACGCAGCATATCTACATAAAAATACATTATGCAAGAGGTAAATCTGCCTGTTGCAGGTCTTTCATTAGGCCTGAAATGTTATCTTCATTATAAATTAGACATTAATTAACTTGTCCAGCCCATAATCAACTCTCGATGTAAGCGCTAACCTGCGATTTACTGGATTAGGGTCCGATTTGCTGTTCAGAAAATAAATATTCAATGTAAGAATTATCGTGTGGGGTGGGGGTATAATAAAAGTACCATTTCATTTTAATTGAGACTCGTTGTAAGGTTTCACAGCGCTAAGTAATAAAAGGACTGTTTTCAAATCGAACTATGTGCGTTCGGAGGAAACCTGTTCTCGAAGGGCGAAAGTCTTGAAAGTTTCTAGATTTATAGGTCATCCGAAAAGAACAGAAACAAAAAAACGTTCATCAATTAAAATCGAATTACTTCCAAAATTTAATTTACATTAACACAAAAATTTAGCTACATTAGGTTAAGTCTATGTAGCAGACATCTCCAAAGTAAAAAACTCTTGTTTAACTGGCGCTCAAAAAATGTGCTCTACATTCTTCCTTGGGATCGCTTTTATTGCTGCTGTGATTGCTGCCTTCAGATCAGGGATAGTCTGGGTGTTGTTGCCATACAGTTAATTACTTCAAAAGTTATTCAAGTTTAGGTGAAGAACGCTTTTTTTTGTGTCACCCGGGTACGAGATTAATATTTTTTTTTAATTCACGCTTTAGACCACTATAGACCATCCCCTTAGCAAACGTCAATGTATGTATAACCTATATAACATATCGTATATAAATATATTTGAGTTTAAATCTCTGTGCACTCGGGGATCACGCTGGCTAAGTGGGTAAGATGCTGGCTCGTTAGCCTGAAGGTCGGGGGATTGGTCCCTGCATTGGCCGAGAAAGTTTATCCAGATTTTCCGGCGTGGTTTCCCCTTGTCAGTGATGCAGCACGGAGGGGCTGACAAGGACAGCTGTCTAGTCGTTCGGACTGGACGAAAAACAGAGGTTCCGTGTACAAATTGGCGCGCACCTAAAATATCCCTTGGCAGTTGGAATTCGGTATAAGAGAAGGCCGTAGCGCCGCTGCCCGGGCCTAATTTCTCTTTTCCCTCATAGCACACTCGCTGTATGGGGTATGACCGTCTTCATTAGCCCATTCAGAGTAGGACATTAAACCCCATTTCATTTCATGTCATTAGCCAGTCTACATTCTGTAGGACGTTAAACCCTACTTCATTTCATTTCATTAGCCAGTCTTCATTTAGTAGGGGGGATCACGGTGGCTAAGTGGATAAGGTGCTGGTTCGCTAGCCTGGTCGAGTGTTCGATCCCTGCATTGGCCGAGAAAGTTCATCTCGATTTTCCGGCGTGATTTCCCCTTGTCAGTGATGCAGAAGGAGGGCCTGACAAAGACAGCTGCCTAGTCGTTCGGATGGGACGAAAAACCGAGGTCCCGTGTATAAATTGGAGTGCACGTAAAAGATCCCTTGGCAGTTGGAATTCGGTATAAGAGAAGGCCGTAGCGCTGCTGCCCGGGCAAAATTTCCCTTTATTAGCCCATTCAGAGTAGGGCGTTAAGCCCCATTTCATTTCATTTCATTAGCCAGTCTTCCTTCAGTAGGACGTTTAACCCTATTTCATCTCTCTATTCATGCTAGGAGGGCCTGACAAGGACAGCTGCCTAGTCGTTCGGATAGGACGAAAAACCGAGGTCCCGTGTACACGTTGGAGGGCACGTAAAAGATCCCTTGGCAGTTGGAATTCGATATAAGAGTAGGCCGTAGCGCCGCTGCCCGGGCAAAAATTTCTCTCATAGCACACTGTATGGCGTATGCCCGTCTTCAATTGGCCCAGGTTAGGTGCTTAAGCGTAGGACGTTAAACCCCATTTCATTCATTCATTCAGTCAGTCAGTAGGACGTTTAACCCTATTTCATTTCTTTATTCATGCTTCGTATTGGTTTCTGTGCTCTGTTTAGATTGTACATGTAAATATTGTTTAATAAATATTTTTTTAACTGGTATTAGTTTGATTATCTCACGTTCAAATATTCTACGTATAAATTAAGGTTATTAAATTTCAAAGATTGATCTATATGTTTTGTATAGGTTGTTTAAAGGGACAATAACACTCTTGCTGGCTTGACCGGTCCAGAATATTTTTTTTGCCTTACTCTAATTACTTGATGTTAAAGTGTCCTACCCGTTGTGTAAATTATCCATTACAACTTGTTTTACTCGTCCAGAAGGTTCGAAAATATGTATAAATCCAAGTTGCATTTGAAAATGTACATGTAGTTGAATTTTTCCAATTTTTTTTAATTCGGTGTGTTAAGATAAAAAATTTACCTTCAATTAATTGGAATATTGTAAAATAGTACAATTTGTTGACCAGAATACAGATTGGGACATATTATTCAGTTACAACATGAGTGGTTTTGGGGCTTTAACATATTTTTATCAAATATTTTTTGTAGTGGGGCAGACGTATACAACCTGTTTTAACTTTTATTCCAATCTATTCAAAATAGGTTTTGAATCCCAGTTTGTACGTGCCCAGGAGTTGGGTTGCCCGTCCGACCTCCTCGGTTTCCTCTGGGTCCTCCGGTTTCCTCCCACTGTTAAAGACCCCTACGCGCAGGCAAATTATTGAACTAAAATTGAACCATGTGTTTTTCCCGAAATAACCTAGTTTGTGTCGAGTGCACGTTAACCCACCCTCTCTCTCTCTCTCTCTTTCCTACTCACAGGGCCACAACGGCGTTTTTTTTACATTCTGTGTTCATAAACAATAGGTTTATTCAGGATGCCTGGATGCGATAGGGGAACAAGCTTGGCCTACGTAAAACCACTCTCCCTTTTTATCCCGCGCCGAATGAAGGGAGGCATATTGAAACGGGGTTCGTCCGTCCGTCCGCCCGTAGGAATTTCTGGGATTTATATCTTTTGGTGTACAATTTTGTTTCCGGAGCATATCTCATAAACCGTTCAAGATATCTTTTTTTAACTTTGTACAGACATCTACCCATTACAGTAGTTGTGCCTTTTGCTATTTAGGAATTTCTGGGATTGATAGTTTGTGTGTTACAGTGAAAGCAAATTTGACTTAGTTTTTGGTGTACAATTTTGTTTCAGGATCATCTCATAAATCTTCCAAGATATCTTCTTGGAACTTATTTTGAATTTATCATTGCAACACATTTGACTGTTCAAGATACCTTTAAAATAATTTTACATTCATTAACCCATCATTTTATTTTCTGGGATCCAGCCTTCCGTCCTGCTTTTGTTTCTGGAGAATATTTTATTATCTGTTCGAGAAGTCTTTTTGAAACTTTGAACAAACATTAATCCATTATTTATAGTATTTTATTTTCTGATTTATAAGTTTATTGTTAAACATACAGTAGCCGATTGAGGTAGGAACAGGTTGTTGTGCAAACATTACAGGAAGTAGCAAACGAACTACTATGATCAGAGTATGAAATTCTGTGAAAAATATTCCATGTGTCGGAATATGAGATTTGTCTAGAGATTTAGACCCTGGCCACAACTGATGGTGCAACCCCGACATGCTCTGCTAAACAGGTCCACAATTTTAGGAATAGTGACACTATTGTGAAATCTGATAAATTTTTATATTGATTACCAATAGCATATAAACAAGTTATTTTTCCTTATTTTTTCCAAACATGTGCAAGGACAAGGGATGTTGATGACTAGTCATCTTGTTTATACTGTTATTTGGGGGTTTGGGATGGCCTAGTTATTATTTTAAAATATTGAAACTAGCTTTTTGACTCGAAACGTTTTCGCACTTTCGCCAAGTTTCGAGATTGACAGCTATAGACGAATATATTCCACTGTGTTCAGATTGTAAATACATGTATGTATAATATGATGTTAATGGTACTATACTTTTTATTCTTTTTAAAATGCGTGCCTGGAGTGCGATTGTTAATGTAATATAGGGTGCATCTGTATATTTGATATACTAGAATGAGTGAATGCTTTTAACTTGTAATCTAACGTTCTGATTATGTATACTTGTATGTTGTATTAGTACCTGAATAAAATTTTCTCAAGAAAAAAAAAATAGAGTGCCGCGCGTCGACCTCTACCTGGCCGTCCACCTTTGGCTTGCGGCTATGGTTTCGAGCCCTGGTGTGAGCGTATGTGGCATGGAGATAGGGGCGCCTTCTCAACCTCGTGGGTTTCCTCCGGGCACTCCGGTTTCCTCCCACTGCTAATGACCCCTACGCGCAAGCGAATTATTTAAATAAAATTAAACCATATGTTAGTCCCGAAATGACCAAGTTGTGTTGAGAGGACGTTAAACCCCATCTCTCTCTCTCCCCTCTCTCTATCTCTTTCTCTCTCTCTCTTATACTGTTATTTACAGAGGAGTTCACTAGTCCGCAGTTGTAAGAACTGCTATAAATGTGGGTATCAATAAACCTAACCCTAACCCTAACCCTAACCCTAACCCTAAGCCTAACCTTTACCCAACCCTAACCCTAATGAAAGACATCCGTAGGCTATTGAACCTTCCCTTTATTTATATGCGTATAGGGAGCGTATCGCTGTGTCGCCTTGTCGCTATGTCGTCGTCCCTTATTGTATACCGTATTTCCTCTAATAAGCGCCGGGTCTCCAATAAGCGCCGGGCCTCTAATGAGCGCCGGGGGGTCAAGGGGTGCTGAAAAAATAAGCGCCGGGCCTCCAATAAGCGCCGGGTCTCTAATAAGCGCCGGGTCTCTAATGGTTCTCCGGCCAAATGTCAATGGTAAATGACGGCTTTACCCTAAATTTAATTTTCTATTAAAGAAATAAGCGCCGGGCCTCCAAAGAGCGCCAGGCCTTTAATAAGCGCCGGGGGGTCAAGGGGTGCTGAAACAAAAAGCGCCCGGGCGCTTATTAGAGGAAATACGGTACGCTTAATCCAACTCTAAAGGCGGCGTAACGGGTACCTCCCGTATATTTGTACAGGTTTGTCTTTCTTACCATTGGATAAACATCGGTATCTTGTAATGAATCACGAACTAACTCTTGATGATATAATACTATTTGATATAAAGATACTAACATACAACAAGTCACGCAACACATCTACATAAAAGAATTTATATATACTTTAAAGCATTGTGTTTTCATAATTAAGATAATATACTAACAGTATGTTTTCATCTTGCACCGTCAGCTCTTTTTAATACAGGGTCAAATTATCCGATAAACCTTTAACAAATGCGTCATTATGTGTAGGATTAAATGAAATTGGGTTTAACGCCCTTCTGCTCTGAACTGGGCAAATGAATGTGGGTGTAGGATTAAACACGAGACTGAAAGGTTATGCTGGGGAAAGAGAGAATAAAGAGAATAAACCGAGAAAAGGAAAATAGTTTTACTTGTCTTTACTACACTAGGATCTGGAAGAGTTGTAAAACAACGGTCTGTTGCAGCAAGTTCTTGGCGTGCGATGCACGAAACTGTAGGGATTCCCACTAAAAACATCAACCCTGATTGGTTAATCAAATGTCTGACGTCATTGGAAAAGCCTCTCGTATGAACCCTGGTGTGACCTCTTACTATGATAAACTAGGTCATTTTGGGACTAACATATGGTTAAATTTTATTTTAATAATTCCCTCGCGCGTGGGGGTGTTTAGCAGTGGGGGGAAGCCGGGGTACCGCAGAAGACCCACGAGGTTGGACAGGCGACAGACTTTAAGATACAGCACGCACGTGCTAACTTTTCGGCCAGCCATCCCCAACCCCCAAACAAAAATATCCACCTTAGATTGTAATGAAATGAAATGGTGTTTAACATCCTTCTTTCAACTCCAACTGGGCTAATTAAGACTGATAGTAGCCTGATGACGTATAAACCAGAAGTGTGTCGCGTTTAAACCAAAAATAGCTGTCTTAGCGCGAGCTAATAAACAATGAATGACAGTAGTTTGCTGACGTCATGAGAATTTATAATTATTCTATAAGCCTAAAATAACTCATGTGGTGGGTTGACATAATATGACAGATCCGGGTACTATTTTAAATTACATATTGCCTCTGGCAACAGAGATAGAGAAATGGGGGTTAACGTCCACTCGCCACAAACTAGGTCAGGTTAGGTTAACTGCCAGATTTTTTTATTAAAATCTTACATAATGTATTTTTATGTAAATCGAGCCATCATTTCTGAACGACTCCAACACAAAGTAACTGAAGTATGTGTCTGATAAAACAAAAAGGATTGAATGTAAATCAGGGGCCTGTTTCTCGAAATCCTAACTACAGATGAAGCCCAAATCCTATTAGATACTTCAATTTTGATTGGGTAAGCACTAAAACCAATCTAATATTATCCAATCAAATTACTAAAATTTGAATTTTATCTTAGTTAAAATTTCGTGAAACAGGCGCCGAATGTTTATCTTCATTAATCAACGGAGAATGCCCTGTGAGGTGTGGGGATATTCTTTCTGGAATAGTAAAGCTAGCTCAGTGTCTGACATACAGGGCGGGATTAACCATTAAAGTTAAAGTTACATTATTCAAGATAAAGATAAGAAACTAGCCATTCTTGCTATAATAGTTCGAAAGTAGATGATGTAAATAAATATTTTGAAAATTTCATTCAAATTACTCTATTGCAAGCGAAGATATTGGCATTTGAAGATTTGACAGACGTGTGATATAATTTCAACCACGGTCCTGGTTGATCGAAGCTAAGCCTCGAACCGTCTGGGTCCGCCATATTTGATTAAATCGAAGTATCACTGAAACGTTTTAATCTGTTTAATATCGGAGCAATCTGATGCCATCCAAAGTTGATTAAGCCCTGGATCAGTTAATTAATGTCGAATTAATACTTTAGAAAACATTTCAGCCCGAAAGAAAGACCTGCTATAGGCAGATTTAGCTCTTAACTAATGTAACTTTAAGCGAAAAAAACACGTGCTTAGGGCACCAAGGGAAAGGGGGGGGGCACCACATACATTTTCATAGCCGAATTTTCAATGGTGCCTTAGTGTTTAATAGCGGCCCTGTTTATTTTTCTTTCTCGGGTATCATCTTAAACCTCTCTATAAATGTTTGTAGGTATGAGAACTATTTCCAAACAAGAAATCATGTAAATTAATCATAATTTGACCCTCAATTTTATATTTTGAATGACACATAATAAGGCACCAAAGTCTAACGTGGTTAGAGCGTCTAAAAGGCATGATCCGGCCCTACAGTGACCTGTCATCGTTTGACATCGATGACGTCTTTTATCTGGGCATTACGTATTAACGAGCGGGGATTATCTTGATATACTGTGTAAATAAAGTATACTAAATAGGTCTACTTCTGTGACACTCGGATATAACATCCATATAATCAGCTTTGTGCAAAAGTGTGACGACCATTAGTGGAGCAACTTAAAAATAGTATCTATGTGCGTTTGTTTGGTTTTTTTTGGCAGTCCTAATCCGTTTTATCTTGTGTCAAGTGTTCAGGGATTTTACTCTGGTCGACAACCCTGTGGAGCAGCTTTAAAATAATATCTATGTGCGTTAGTAATTTTTGATAGTCCTAATACATGTCACAAGGCAACTTAAAAAGAATATCTGTTTTTGACAGTCCTGGTCCATGTCACAGAATCTCCAGTAGTTTTTTTATCTTGTGTCAAGACATCGAGGATTTGACTCCCATCGACAGCCCTGTGGAATTAATGACATAATTGTTTGATTTTTAGGATGCAGAAAGAAGCGTACAATATGGACGGTACCTTCAAATCGTAAGTACAAAAACTCTAGCTATATTGTTCGATTTGTTGATGATAATTTCAAAATCTAATTAAAGATTTGATTTCGATTACCCGATTGTACGTGACAAGGAGTAGGGTCGCCTTTCAAACCTCGTGGGTTATCTCCGCCCCCCCCCCCCCGCTAAAAGACCCCTACGCGCAAGCGAATTATTGAAATAAAATTGTACAAATCTTGAAATGACCTAGTTTGTGTCGAGTGGGCGTTTAACGCTCTCCCCTCCCTCTCTCTCTCTCGTTCTCTCCCTCCCACCTCTCTCTCTCTCCCTCTCTATCCCCCTATCTCTCTCTCTATCTCTCTCTCTATCTCTCTCTATCTCTCTCCCTCTCTATCTCTCTCAATATTTAAAAGTGTTGAAACAATGGATGTACTGGTGAGCAGATAAATGATGAACATTCTTTGTGTTAATTTGTTCAAGCGTGTAATTTACACTAGGAAATGAACAACACAGTTTTGACGAATGTGTAACATTCTGAAACAGGATGATAAAGGTGACTCAGTCCACGTTCATTTCACCTTAACCCTCTATTTACCTCTATATACGTACCTGAAATAACATTTTCTATTTTATACCGTTCGTTTCTTTTGTTCGCTTTCAAACTTTCATTGTTTCTATTGTGGATTAGAGACTGTCATTAAAAATGTCCAGTTCTTCGACACCCAAGAGCAACGTCATCTATGCATTTGACGTCACAAATCAATCTACGGATATTCACTGGCAGAAAATTTGGATTAGGAAAAAACGGTATTTTATACAACACAGTTACTGCCCTTTATTTCACACCGATCTGGCTAAGGCAGATATTGATGTGGTGACTATATGGATGTAGCAAAGTGATTACTGAAAAAAATATGGAACATTATTACATTTTTTTACTGAGGGATGTTTCGACCATGGACCTTATAATATATATGGTTTCGACTGAAGTGATTACATTTATTATCATGGCTGCTTGATAAAGATCTAGAAATCGTAGTCGTACAGTCTCTCAGAAATAAACAGGAACTGTTTTCCATACACGTGTGTCCTGTTTGACAAATTGTTTCTGAATATTGATTATGAAAGTATTTGTTTACGAGAGAATGAATGTAATATTGTTTAATGGTACGTCAGCTCCAACCGGGCTAGAGAGAGACAGAGACAGAGAGAGAGAGGGAGAGAGAGAGAAGGGGGGGTGGGGTTTAACGTCCACTCAACACCAACTAGGTCACTTCGGGACTAAATGGTCTAATTATATTTCAATAATTCGCTTGCGCGTAGGCGTCTTTAGCTGTGGGAGGAAACCGGAGAGAGAGAGAGAGAGGGAGAGAGAGAGAGGGGGTGGGGTTTAACGTCCACTCAACACCAACTAGGTCACTTCGGGACTAAATGGTCTAATTATATTTCAATAATTCGCTTGCGCGTAGGCGTCTTTAGCTGTGGGAGGAAACCGGAGTACCCGGAGAAAACCCACGAGGTTATTAAACCTGTTCAAATATGTAACTTTTGACAGTTGACTGTGATAGGAGTAAATCTTGTAATACATTTCTTTATCCAATGTGATTGAGCAATTCATAAAATGACCGAGAAAATTTTTACATTTACTTTATTAGAGTTTTACGTGAAGGAGGGCCTGACAAGGACATCTGCCTAGTCGTCCGGATGGGACGAAAAACCGAGGTCACGTCTTCACATTGGAGTGCACGTAAAAGATCCCTTGGCAGTTGGAATTCGATATAAGAGTAGGCCGTAGCGCCGCTGCCTGGGCAAAATTTCCTTCATGGCATACTGTATAGCGTATGCCCGTCTTCAATTAGCTCAGGTTAGGTGCATAACAGTAGGACGTTAAACCCCATTCCATTCATTCCTTTTTTTTCAGAAGTAGCAACAGAAAAGTTATCTTAGCAATAGTCGGGGGATGTTTAATAATAGCTGTCGGATTAGCGATAGGATTAGCCGTAGGATTACGTACACAGGAAGATGGGGCGAATCCAGTCACAGACAGTCAAAGCGGTACCGAGTGTCCTGCAATAGAAGAAACCGTGGTCACTTCAACGGAAGGAGTCTATAGTTATGCAGCCGTAGCTGCGGATTCAGAAGTATGCTCACAAATTGGAAGGTAGGTTTTGGGACTGACATGTTGTTTAATTATATATTAATAATTCCCTTACGCGTAGAGGAGGGGGAGGAGGGGAAAAAGTAAGACCGCTGTAAAAGAGAGAGAAAATGGGAGTAAACCGGAGTGCCCGGAGGAAACCCACGAGGTTGAGAAGGCGCCCCTATCCCCATGCCACATCCGAAATTCCAAGGATATACTGATGGAATAATGTTACAGCACTACTTCTTAGTCACTATACAGCAGGGGCCCCGGGGGGGGGGGGGGGGTCCAACCTAACTGTAAAGCTAACCAATTTCTATAGGCGTCACAAAGTTACCTAGGGGTCACTGTCACAGGATATGAACATTTGCCACACCCGTTGTGGTGGGTGTGGTCATGAGAGCAAAATTATTGGACCCCAAAAATAGGCTAGACAAGCTCATTTACTAACCACGTGAAACTTGCTGCAAAATGTTTAACATATCCACATCTATCGAGAATCACCGATGCCAGGCATTTTCGGAGGTTGGGATGTCCTAGTGGTCTAGAGTACCGAGCTTAGACCTCTAGCTGGCCGGTCACCTCTGTCTTGCCGTTGTGGTTTCGAGCCCTAGTATGAGCGTATGTGACATGGAGATAGGGGCGCCTTCTCAATTTCGTGGGTTTCCTCCGGGCACTCCGGTTTCCTCCCACTGCTAAAGACCCTTACGCGCAAGCGAATTATTGAAACAAAAGTTGAAAATCATACGTTAGTCTCAAAATCAACTATTTTGTGTCGAATGGACATTAAACCCCATTTCTCTCTCTCTCTCTCTCTCTCTCTCTCTCTCTCGCTATACATTTTCAGTGGTGGGGAACCCCCGCCAGACGCCCCTAATTGCCACAGCCCCAAAGCTAAGCTAGATAATCTGCCTTGTGTACGACACCCCATGTTATTATATGTGGCAATACTGTGTTATTATTATGTTTCCTTTCAGTGATATGATATTAGTCCATAACGGAACAGCCGTAGACGGAGCTATAGCAGCTTTGATCTGTACTGGTGTTGTAGCTGCACATAGTATGGGTATAGGTGGCGGATTCTTTATGACTCTTTATGATAGGTAAGGACTCCATTATGGCAGCTTTGTTATGTACTGGTGTTGTAGCTGCACATAGTATGGGTATAGGTGGGGGATTCTTCATGACTCTCTATGATAGGTGAGGACTCTACTATAGCAGCTCTGATATTTACTGGTGTTGTAGCTGCCCATAGTATGGTTATAGGGGGTGGATTCTTTATGACTCTCTATGATAGGTGTGGACTCTACTATAGCAGCTCTGATATTTACTGGTGTTGTAGCTGCCCATAGTATGGGTATTGGTGGGGGATTCATTATGACTCTTTATGATAGGTAAGGACTCTTTTTATTGACATCACTGCCGTTTCGTTTTGAACTGGATATGAAAAGAGGTATCTGTGGGAAATGGGATAGACTAGTTATGCAGTTGCTGTCCATGACATTGGAAAGGAAGGCATATTGTATAAGTACATTGGAGAAATGGCTTTAGATACTGAAGTAGCTGTTTATGATACAAGATGTTGGTCACTAATGTGGGCTGAGCAGGTTACTACTGAAATTGGTATCCATAGCAAGGATTTGTTATAACTGGACAAGGGCTCTAGATACTGAAAGTTGATGTTTATGATTTTATCGACCGGTGACTAATTTGGGTAAAGTACATGTATGTAAGTACTGAAACTAGTATCCGTAGCACAGAAAACGTCGTAATAGATTTCTCATAGCTGGACAAAGGCTTTAGATATTGAAAGTTAATATTAGTATGGGTCGAGTTTTCATAAGGACTCTGTTCTGGATGCTTGTTGTTCAGGGTTTTAGATTGGTTCTGGATGCTGTTGTCCAGGGTTTTAGACCGGTTCTGAATGCTGTTGTCCAGGGTTTTAGACTGGTTCTGAATGCTCGTTGCATAGGGTGTTAGACATGTCCTGAATGCTGTAGGGTGTTAGACGGATTCTGGGTGCTTGTTGTCCAGGGTTTTAGACCGGTCCTTGATGTTGCTGTCCAGGGCTTCAGGCCGGTTCTGGATGTTCGTTGCATGGGGTGTTAGACAGATCGTGGATGCTGTAGGGTGTTAGACAGTTTCTAGATGCTTGTTGTCCAGAGTTTTAGACCGTTTCTGAATGCTCTTTGCAAAGGGTGTAAGACAGATTCTGGATGTTGCTGTCCAGGGTGTTAGACGGGTTCTGGATGCTCGTTGCCTAGGGTGTTAGACAGGTCCTGAATACTGTAGGGTGTTAGACGGATTCTTGGTGCTTGTTGTCCAGGATTTTAGACCGGTTCTGGATGCTGTTGTCCATGGCTTCAGACCGGGTCTGGATGCTCGTTGTATGGGGTGTTAGACAGATCATGGATGCTGTAGGGTGTTAGACAGTTTCTGGGTGTTGCTGTCCAGGGTGTTAGACAGATTATGGATGCTCGTTGCCTAGGGTGTTAGACAGATCCTGGATACTGTAGGGTGTTAAATAGTTTATGGATGCTTGTTGCCTAGGGTGTTAGACAGTTTCTGGATACTGTAGGGTGTTAAACAGTTTCTTGATGTTTGTTGTCCAGGGCGTTAGCCCGTTTCTGAATGCTCGTTGCATGGGGTGTGAGACATATTCTGGATGTTGTAGGGTGTTAGACAGTTTCTAGATGCTTGTTGTCCAGGGTGTTAGACAGATTCTGGATGCCTGATGTTGTTGTATAAAGGTGGGCGATTAGCTATGAATATATATGATGGAGAGGAGGATATACGTAACGTACATGTTTAAATGTTCCAAAGGATTATTTTTCTGTTATTTCAGGAAATCAAGAACTGTAGATGCTGTGGATGCTCGTGAAATAGCTCCACTGTTTGCTACTGAAGATATGTATGTAGACGGGAAAGCTTCGTCAACTTTTGGTGAGTAAGCAAAGAGAGAGAAAGAGAGATAGGGAGAGGGAGAGGGGGAGAGGGGAGAGAGTAAGAGATGGGGAGAGAGGGGGTTGGGAGAGAAAGAAGGGGAGGGATTTTAACTGAAGATATGAATGTAGACGGGAATGCTTCGTCAACTTTTGGTGAGTAATACCCCCGTCATACCGGATTGGCGTCCACACTGCGCTGCTACTGTGACGGAAAATGGTCTCAAAGCGTGGTAAAAGCGTTGTGGAAACGCCAGATATCGTGCTATGGTCGTCAATGATCGCCGGGTCACGGCGTTTGTTTTGAGCATGTTCAAAACAAACGCCAAGATTCTGCGCCCTGACCTGAAAGCTGTGAGAACGCGTTTTTTTTACGTTTGTAAATTTTTGGGACATTTTCACGCGTTGTGTTCACGTCTGCCGGCGACCTTGTGTATTTTCTGGTCGCGTCTGGTCGCAACACTGAAGGACATGTAAGTATGCCACCCCGGTCTGACGGGGTCATGACCAATTTGTAATATTATCTTATGTTAATCATTTAAATGTAAATCCGTCCGTTAAACATGCATTATGCAAGAGTTAAATCCACATATTGCGGGTCTTTCTTTAGGCCTGCGAAATTTACTGGATTAGGATCCGATTTTGTGCTCAACTTTAATTTATGATTTAATCATGAAATTGATAACTCAGACTATGTTTTTATAGTACCGACTTTAGTAATGACGACCGAGGCTAGGCCGAAAAGTCAACTGCTAAATTCCCATAATGTATATTTAAAACTCTAAATGCATCTTAATGTTTAATGGGCGATATGAATTATAGGTGGCTCAGCGATAGCAGTGCCAGGAGAAATTAAGGGTTATGAAGAAGCACACCGAGACTACGGGAGATTAGAGTGGAGTACTTTATTTCAACCTACTATAGAATTATGTGAAAACGGGGTACCAGTAACACGTGCTCTACACAGCGCTTTGACGGGGCAAACAGATATTCTTGCCAGTGATCCAAATTTCAGGTATGATATCGCTTCTCTGCCAGGGGGCGGGTGGTGTTGGATGGCCGAATGGTTAGCGTGTGCGTGCTGTATCATAAAGCCTGTCATTGAGTCAAATGGCGTGGTTTTGAATCCCTGGGGAACCACTAGGCTAAGTGGGTAGGGGCTTGCTCGCTAGCCTGGAGGTCGGGTGTTCGATCCCTGCATTGGCCGAGAAAGTTCATCTCGATTTTCCGGCGTGGTTTCCACTTGTCAGTGATACAGACGGGCGGCCTGAAAAGGACAGCTGCCTAGTCGTGCGCGTAAAAGATCCCTTGGCAGTTGGAATTCAGTGGCTGCCTGGGAAAAAAATTCCCTCATAGCACACTGTATGGCGTATGCCCGTCTTCAATTAGCCCAGGTTAGGTGCAGAAGCGTAGGACGTTAAACCCCTTTTCATTCATTCAGTTCTCCGGTTTCCTCCCACTGCTAAAGAACCCTACGCGCAAGCGAATTATAGAAATAAAACTGAACCATGTGTTAGTCCCGAAATGACCTAGTTTGTGTCTTGTGTCGAGTGGACGTTAATCCCCATTTATCTCTCTCTCTTTATCCTTCTCTCCATCTCTGTTATTATTAATTATTATTATTTGACAGCATGTATTACCCGAATGGTGTTCCCGTAGAAGAGGGTGAAACGGTCAAGTTACCAAAATTAGCAGCGACATTTAGAATAATAGCCGAACAGGGATCAAGTGCCTTTTATATTGGTGATCTGGCGACATTAATTGTAGAGGATATTAAAGAAAAAGGTATGATACAAAGTGATCAAGTCTATCCATATTATAGTCTTGTTTAACAGGGTATTAAAGATATAGGTATGATACTAAATGATCAAGTCTATATCTATATAATAGTCTTGGTCAACCCATAATCTTGTTATAGATATTTGTTATCCAGACACGGATTTTTAAAACGTTAGCTTGGGAAATATGTCTGGAGACTATATTGCTACTTTGATAATTCACCGGTATATTGCTGTCAGGATTTCTCTTGGCAATGGTATAGGAAGGAATGCCTGACAGGAAGCCTTTAGGATGGGACGAAAATCCAAGATCCCCAGGGTATATGGCATTTTGAATTCGAAATAAGAGCAGGGCCGTCGGAAGCTATCCTTGATTGGGGGGTGGGGCGCTTCCATCCCAATTCCTTATAGGCGAGGATCCAGGAGCCGCAATAACCTGAAAAAAAGAGTATTTGTAGCCAAATTCCACTAGCCCCCTACTCCGCCGGTCCTGGAGATTACGCCGTAGCGCCACTGTCTGGGCAAACGTTCCCACATAGGCCGATTGGTGCTGAAAAGGAGAGAGAGAAAAACCTCATTTTATTTACAATGTACCCTCCATTAATGTGCCCTTAATATTACTGTTTAGAGATACATTAGTTATGAGTTTGATAAAGAATTGGCCATTCTTGCTATAATAATTAAAAAAATACATGATAAAAAAAGCAAATATTGAACTGTTAGAAGTTTGGACTATAATTAGGCACCAATTGTGTCCGCACCGTCTACGAGAATTTCCGATCGTTTGATTGATTAACATTCTGAATGACTGTGGCAGGCCTTTTAATACCTATCTCAGGTAGTGACGTCTACGAGAGTTTCCGATCGTTTGATTGACAAACGATAACTCCACCCACATATTCTCGATGATCAAGTAACGTTGTCAATGGCTATGACAGGCCTTTCAATACCCATCTCCGGAAGTGACGTCAGTGACTAGCGGTAAACATTTGCTTGGTCCGTCATTTATTGATTTAATTTTAAATGGACGACTATTTGAATCCAAGCTGTATCAAGGCCATCCGAGGGTCTAGAAAGTTGATTTTGAGCCTTTCATGTAAATAAAGTTCTAATTAATCATTTCTGTAATATCTGAATCCTAAATAAAGACATGCAATAGGAAGATTTATATCTTGCTTAAGTATTTCCTTAATATGTTTAATAGTTCTGTTTATAACTTACATGGTAAGCTTACTCTTCCGGGCACCTGTTACCACCTGTGTATTTTGTACACGGGGAGCAGTCCATTTGCTGATTACACTATTTTGCTAGATTACACTATTTTGCTAGATTACACTATTTTGCCTATAACGCTTTTTAGGACTTCGAATTCTGTCTTATGGTTTCGATTGTTCATACTTGGTTTTGTTTTATGTTTAGCTGTTATGTTTCTAATGAATTTGTTTAATTTTATGTTTCAGGTGGCAATATAACTTTAACAGATTTATTAAATTATTCCGTTGCTAAGAAACAACCAGTAAATATAACATTAAATGATGGATTAACAGTTTATTCTGTACCACCACCTTCAAGTGGCGTTGTTTATGAATATATATTGAATATATTAGATGGTATGTATAGATGTTATCTTTAACAGTGTACCGAGGGTGTGGACGGGTGGGGGTTGTTTAAGGGCTGACTGATAAGGCTGGGTGACTAGTTTGTATGAATATCTTTAAAACTGTGTCGATGGTGGGGACGGGTAGATGAGGGTTGACTACTTGAATGTTTATATATTATGTTCATAATGATAACTGATCACGATATACACAATGATAATTGTTCATAATATACACAACGATAAATGATCATGATATACACAATGATAATTGTTCATAATATACACAACGATAAATGATCATGATATACACAATGATAAATTAGCACGGTATACAAAATGATCATGATATACATAACGATAAATGCTAATGATAAAAATAATGAATAATGCTCATGATGTACACAATGATAAATGATCGTGATATACAGAATGGTCAATGATCATAATATACATAATGATAAATGATCACAATATACATAATGATAAATGCTCATGATATACATAATGATAAATGATCATAATATACATAATGATAAGTGGTCATGATATACATAATGATAAATGATCATCATAATATACATAATGGTAAAGGATAATCATATACACAATGATAAATAATCATGATATACATAATGATAAATGGACATGATATACACAATAATAATTGATGATGATATACACAATGATAAAAGATCATGACAATGATAAATGATCATAATATACATAATGGTAAAGGATAAATGATCATGATATACACAATGATAAATGATCATAATAATATACATAATGATAATTATCATCATAATATACATAATGATAACTGATCATAATAATATACATAATGATAAATGATAATGATATACATAACGATAAATAATCATCATATACACAATGATAAATGGTCATGCTATACACAACGATCAATTGTTATGATGTACCCAGTGATAAATGAGTATTAATCATTTTAGGTTATAATTCTACACGGCACCACTGACAAGGCGAAACCACACCGAAATACAATGTTAAAGTGGTGTTGTTTTTAAACATAGTTATACTTGTCTATTAATTCTTGTAGGTTATAATTTTACATCCGATGATATTTCTACTGATAGTAAAACTATTTTAACTCATCATCGAATTATAGAAGCCATGAAATTCGCCTATGCTAAAAGAACAAACTTAGGAGATGAGGATTTTGTGAATGTCACTGAGGTAAGTAAATTTATTTGTAGTTTATGCGTTCTTATCGTCTAGCAATATATCGATGAATATAACATTATTATAATCATGCAGGAGCATGGCTGAAAGGCAAGCCCCCCCCCCCCCAACCCACGCCTCTCCCCCTCCTCTGTCACAGGGCCATATACATCGGTTTTGTTATTATATTCAAATAGAAAGTTTAATATCATCTATATCAGATGTCATTGATTAAAATCAGTAGCGGATTAAGCTCTACCAAGGCCTGAGGCGGCAATTGCTGGAGGGCCTATTCGGCCTTATTAATTTCGAGTCAGGGCCTATGTTGATTCTCGTTGGGCCTAAACCCCGCCCCCTAACACTCATTGTCTATGCGTTTTTAATCGTATCAGACAAGTCCAATTTTTTTATTTTTTTTACAAAATTCTAGGGCCTGAGGCTGCAGCCTCATCAGCCTCAATGATAATCCGCTACTGATTAAAATGTCTTCACGTGCGGTTTAGTTTATGAATGAGTCGATGTCACCATATGATATGAATTATAAAGTGAAGTGGTTAATATTGTTAGTTAGCTTCAAATGATTTATATTACAGTTAGTTAAAAATATGGCGTCACATAATTCAGGTTACAGTTATATAAGACTATGGCGTCATATTATGATTTATATTACAGTTATTTAAGAATATGACGTCAAATGATCTATATTATAGTTTGTTATGAATATGACGTCAACTGATTTATGCCGTCAAATGATTTATATTATTAAGAATGTGACGTCAAATGATTTATATTACAGTTAGTTAAGAATATGACGTCAACTGATTTATGACGTCGAATGATTAATATTACAGTTAGTTAAGAATATGACGTCAAATGATTTATATTATAGTTAGTTAAGAATATGACGTCAAATGAGTTTGGTGAGAGTATACGACAACAAATAGACGATACTAGAACATTTGATACGATGTTTTATGGTCCAACATTTTATGACCAGAATACAGTTGGTACGTCACATTTATCTGCCATGGATAAAGAAGGAAATGCTGTATCAGTCACTAGTACTATTAACTTACAGTAAGTATGCAATAGGCGTTCTCGCTGAAGAAATTCCCACCAGGTATCGCTAGTTAAAACTCGGTTCCACGTGACCTTATCGATGGTAAGAGAACCGTATCGGTATTAAATTCCATATTAACGACAAAACCTAACGTTCGTCAACGGCCTCGCCTATAAATTATGTCCCTTTATCTCTAGCCCATTGGGCTCAATTTTCGTCGACCTCGGAGAAAGCCCACGAGGTTGACCAAGCGATCCTACTCCTTGTCGCGTCACCTGTGAAATCGAAACCACGCCAGTTGAGCTTGATGTATGTATGTTTCCATTTAGAGCTTGAAATGGGACGTTAAACCGCATTTCATTTCAACTAATTTAATCATTCTTTTTTTTTTACTTATTTAAAATACAAGTTATGTGAAAATATGAAACACCTTTTAGCATTATTTCTATCTACGCGAACGAACAATAAGTTCTTGATTATTGGAATTTTCGATAAAACCGACGTATTTTCTATTGGACACATTTTACTCCGCTGGCAGTTTATGACGATATTCAATAATTTTACTGAAAAATGGTTTACAAAATACTGAGCAGAATTTTATTAAACATTGAATATCCTAAGAAGAATTGACTGGAAATACCAATATAAATAGTTTGCCTGATTACACTATTTTTAGGACTTCGAATTTGTCTAATGGTTTGGATTGTGTTTACTTGGTTTTATTTCATTTATTGACAAGTCATGTGAAGATTCATCTTTTGTTTTTGAACGACTAATAAGTCAAAAGTTCTATTCGAGTCCTTTTTGGTTTTTTCAGCTTTGGATCAAAGGTAAAAGGGGCACGCACGGGGATTATCTTCAATAACGAAATGGATGATTTTTCTACACCCAACCTTACCAATACATTTGGTATTCAACCGTCTCCAGCCAACTTCATTAAACCTTTAAAGCGCCCCTTGTCATCAATGTGTCCAGCTATAATAATAGACAGTAACGGTGACGTAGTATTGGCAGCGGGGGCCTCGGGAGGAACGAAAATCACCACATCTACAGCACTGGTAAATAGGTTTCTTTAAATTTCGTCGAAGAGCTAAACTCCTCATGAATATACGTTGGGGCAAATTCAATTCACTACCACTAAATTTGATAATTTCGGTGCCTACATTTATAGGATTAAAGTGGAGCGAGCAGAAAAGGACCTTATTTTCAGGAATGTAGGAGAGAGAAATATTCTCCGCGCCAAAGCCCCCCCCCTATACGCCACTCTGACCACGCGCCAGGCAACAAATAGATGGTTTAATAGTTAGGAGATGTAATGATAAAGTTCAACTGCCACTTCCCAGATGTTATTCGATCATAAAAACAATAGATAAACATAGTCTGTCCATTTTACAGCACCCCTGGGAACACTTCCCGTCCTGTCGTTGCTCTAAGCTAGTTACGGCCCAGTCGTCATACATTACCCCCAGTTTAAATCGGACCGGTAGCCCCCCAAATATTTAACCAACAGTAATGATTTCTTAGGAGTGTTCTTAGTTGGCCACATCCACAGCCCCGCCCCAAAAATATGTAGCCCCCACCTTCCAGTTTTATAAGCTGGCTACCGGCCCGATTTAAATATTTACATATATTTCAGGTTACGCTATATTCACTTAAATTAGGATTAACGTTACAAGAGGCTGTAGATTATAAAAGAGTTCATCATCAACTATTACCTGAAGAAGTACAGATTGAAATTGGTTTTTCCGAGGTGAGAGAGAGAGAGGGGGGGGGGAGATAGAGAAAGAGAGACCGGGTTTAACGTCCACTCGACACAAACTAGGTCATTTCGGGACTAACAGAGGAGAGAGAGGGGGAAAGGGAGAGGAAATAAATGACATGGGGTTTAACGTCCTATGCTTCGGTACCTAGCCTGGGCTTATTGAAGACGGGTATACGTCATAAATGACATGGGGTTTAACGTCCTACGCTTCGGTACCTAGCCTGGGCTTATTGAAGACGGGTATACGTCATACAGTGTGCTAGGGGAGAAATCTTGCCCGGGCAGCAACTGAATTTCAACTGCCAAGGGATCTTTTACGTGAACGCCAACTTGTACACCGAACCTCGGTTTTTCGTCCCGTCCGAACAACTAGGCAGCTGTCATTGTCAGACGAGAGAGAGAGAGAGGGAATAGAGAGATATTGAAAGAAATGGAGTTTAACGTCCACTCGACACAAACTAGGTCATTTAGGGACTAAAATGTGGTTTAATTTTATTAAATAATTCGCTTGCGCGTAGGGGTCTTTAACAGTGGGAGGAAACCAGAGGACCAGGGGAAACCCCACGAGGTTGGACAGGCGACCATACTCCTTGTCACGTACAACCGGAGATTCCAGACCACACCAGTTGACTCAATCACAAGCTTTATGATGGAGCACGCACCTGCTAGCCATTCGCCCCCCCCCCTCTATATATTATTGAGTATATGTAAGATATCTTACTAATCCGTGTTTCGTTTCAGGTGTTATTAGATGGTTTGCAAGCTTTAGGACACGGCGTGACGTACTATAATCCTGGTTCGTCAGTTGTGCAAGTCATTCAAGTGGAAGATAATATACTGCACGCGGTGTCTGATGAGAGAAAAGGCGGGAAACCAGCTGGATATTAACCAATCAAAACATTAGATTTAGTTCACGTATGGTAGTTGTGACGTTTGTTCGGCTGTGTTCATTGTCAATCTAATTAAAACACAGATCCTATTTCGTTTCGTTTTTTTATAGTTCAAAATTTCGTTTTACTTGTCTTTGTTACACTAGAATCCAGAAGAGTAGTTATATAACCCGCGTTTTGGGTGATGTGAAGGATTAGCCTATGAAACTGTTTGATACGGCGCGTTTTTGGCATGAGGTGCATTGGACTGCGGGTAACACACTAGAAACGTCAACGCTGATTGGTTTATCAAATGACTGACGTCATAGGGTCAATAGCCACTCGTATGACCCTTGACGCTACGTTCTACAAAAACTGGCCAGGGGCAGGTTGCTCAAAACTCTGTTATCTTTTAACGATCCGTTAACTTTAACGGAGAGAAATAATGTTGCTGGAAATAAAGGCCCCGAACATTCTGGAGTGCAAATTTTTACTACAGATGTATGCTAATTTTAAAAAAAAGTATTCTATAGTGTTTTCTGTGGTACATTTAACGGAAATTTAACAAACAACACGTTACCAAGATATTCCGTTAAAGTTAACGGATCGTTGAAAGATAACGGAGATTTGAGAAACCGGCCCTAGATCTTTATGAAACGAAGGTATAAAAAAACGAAACGAAATATATTGATATGTTTTATCACCAGATTGGTCCCGTGTAATATAAAACCTAAATAATGTACCTCATTTTCATAATTCCGAATTATTTATTATTTTTGATAAAAAATGTGTTTTTTAATATTTTTATAGATATACTATAATTTTGTTGTTTTATATCACATTAGAAGTAAAGCGTCTGGACCCCTATTCTACCTCGCTTGTGGCTACACGTCTGCTTCCACCACATTTCTATTTTCACTAATATCGCGCTAGTGTTGGAATTTGGAAAGGGCGATAACTCTTGTGACCTCTGCCTATAGGCTTGTAAGGCTTCTGTAAATGACGTCAGGATGGTTCCTACGTCAATGCACTGTTCTGACCAATATGCAAGTCAGAAAAGGAGTGACGTAGGAGTGAGTGTGACGTATTAGAGAAGGTTATCCAGTCTACTCTGCCTACAGTCAATACCACAATATAAAGGTGTCATGTTGAAGCATAATAATTAGCCTATTCCTGTGTAATGGTCATAGTTCCCTTGTTCATTACAATTATTCACTCTCTGCTTAAAACCTCTATCAAACAACCGGGAGGTATCGTGGTTGACGCCAAGTGATTGGCCATAGTTTGCAATTGATCTTACTTTCTCTATTTATAACAATTAGTCACTCTCTGGTAAAGATAATTCTAACACGAAATAAATGGTTTTTAATGGCACGTCAGCAACAACCGGACTTTATTGCGCCAAGAACCACTCAACTACATTTTCAAGAACATTCGGGTACGAAAAACTGTAAATGAAAAAGCTTTTTTTCGGCACAAAATCAAGCGAGTGTACCTTCGAATTCATCGAATTAATAATTTCGACAACTAAACTGAAAGTAGATATCATTTCTTTTCGGTTTATTGTGTGTGGAGGTAACTTTTATAGTTGCCTTCCATACCAGCTTGTAGTCTGTATCATCCACAAATATATTCTACGTAGTCTCGGAGGCCTTGGGGGACCCTACATTTAGATTCGGATGTATGACGAATTCCGCCATTTTGGAACTATTGTAAAGGACCCGGATAAAAAATGGCTGCCCCATGGAGATTATATCAACAAACTAAAAAATGGCTGCCATTTTAGGACTTTTTTTGTTAAAGCGGCACGTTTTCATGTTAAAGTATATCGGTAGTCGACTAGCCGCATCGCAAATGTAAGGTCGTAGGTACATATCACTTACTGTCATACATCCGAGTCTAGATGTAGGGTTACGGAGGGTACCGGAATCTGTCGAAGTTTGTCGAATGATCAAATAAATGAATATCATGTTGTATTTTTAAATGGTTGTGTTTATTTTAAAATCTATTATTAAATATCATTTATTATATACTGTCATAGTTTATATAGTTATATTTTTATTTTTATATCCAACTCTTGAAAAAAAAAATTGTTTTTACATTCTGAATAAATATAATTACATGTATATGGATTTATTTCTCGTTTGATGTTGCAGCGGGATTATATGTTTGCATTCATAACCACATTCATTCTCCCGTTGCTAGAGATACGGATATAGAAACTGTCCCCATTAAAGGTTAAAAAACAACGAAGTGGGGTGTAAACGTTCCTTTCTGCTCGGACGGAGTTGTACGTGGCAAGGAGTAGGGTCGCCTGTCCAACCTCGTGGGTTTTTTCCGGGTCCTCCGGTCTCCTCCTATGCACAAGCGAATTGTTGAAATAAAATTTGACTATGTGTTAGTCCCGAAATGATCTAGTTTGTTTCGAGTGTACGTTAGACCACATCTCTCTCTCTCTCTCTCTCTCTCTCTCTCTCTCTCTCTCTCTCTCTCGCTGAAGACCGGTTTCCTTCCGGCACCGACAGACGGAGTTCAATCACGAAGAGGGGCGCGTGCCATACATTGTGTGTGCTATGGGAGACATTTTGCCCGGACAGTGGCGCTGCGGTCTGCTTTATTTCTATTTCAAACTGTTAGGGGATCTTTAACATGTTGCCCATGTCAATCCCATAGGCAGCATTGTAAAGATCTCTGATTACCATTCATTCGGAAATGGGGTTTAACGAGCTACTATTCTGCTCCGACTGGGATGATGGAGACAGGTATACGCCATACAGTGTGCTATGAGGGACATTTTGCCTAGACAGTGGCACTACGGCCTACTCTTATATTGAATTCAAACTGTCAAGGGATCATTTACGCGTGCATGCCAATGTATACACGCGGCCTCTGTTTTTTCGTCCTGCACCACCATGACTGAGAGGGCCTGACAAGGACAGCTGCCTAGTCGTTCGGATTGGACGAAAAACCGAGGTCCCGTGTACACATTGGAGTGCACGTAAAAGATCCCTCATAGCACACTGCATGGCGTATGCCCGTCTTCAATTAGCTCAGGTTAAGTGCATAACAGTAGGACGTTAAACCCCATTTCATTCATTCATTCTCGACCAGTCGAACACGCGACCTCCAGAGATCGAACACGCGACCTCTAGACTAGCGAGTCAGCGTCTTATCACTTAACAACTAAGTGTCTGCTACTGAGGAATTTGAGAAACGAAAACAGTAAGAAGGAACGTGGGCAGCCTGTACAACAGAAAATGAAATGAAATGGGGTTTAATGCCCTACTGTTCTGCTTCGGAACTGGGCTAATGAAATCGGGCATACGCCATACAGTGTGCTATGAGGGAAATTTTGTCCAGGCAGCGGCGCTATTGCCTACTCTTATATCAAAATCTCTGCCTGGGGACCTCGGTTTTTCGTCCCATCCGAACGACTATACGGCTGTCCTTGTCAGGCCCTCCATCACTGACAAGAGGGAAACCACTACGCGCCGGAAAACCTGGATGAACTTTCTTGGCCAATGCAGGGATCAAACACACGACCTTCAGGCTAGCGATCCAGCGTCTTACACAATTAGCCTCCATGATCCCCAGCCAGTGAATGATATTTCCCCCAGTAAGAGGCTAGCGAGCCAGAGTCTTACCCAGTTAGTCACTATGATCCCCGCCAGTGAATATTTCCCACAGTAAGAGGCTAGCGAGCCAGAGTCTTACCCAGTTAGTCACTATGATCCCCGCCAGTGAATATTTCCCACAGTAAGAGGCTAGCGAGCCAGCGTCTAACCCACTTAGTCACCGTGATCCCCGACAGTGAATGATATACTCTCCCCCCCCCCCAGTAAAAAGGACGCTACACAGATAATGTCAATATTTAATATTGAATTACAATTTTATTCTATTATAGACAACTGTTATTTAAGGGACAATAACACTCTTGCTGGCTTCAAATTTCCAGAAAAAAAAGCCTTATTCTAACTACTAGATGTTTAAGGGTCCTACCTGTTGTGTAATTTATCCATTACATCCTATTTTACTTGTCCAGAGGGTTCGAAAATATTTTTAAATTCAAGTTACATTTGAAAAGGTTTACGTAAAGCTTTTCAACCCATGTAGTTGAATTTTTCCAATTTTTTTTAAATTCGATGTGTTAAGATGAAATTTGTATCATCGATTAATTGGATATTGTAAAATAGTAGAATTTGTTGACGAGAATAAAGATTGGGGCATATTATTCAGTTACAACAAGAGTGTTATTGGGCCTTTAACAGATTGGGTGATTGGGATATGTTATTCAGTTACAACAAGAGTGTTATTGGGCCTTTAACAGATTGGGTGATTGGGACATGTTATTCAGTTACAACAAGAGTGTTATTGTCCTTTAAATATAAAAAAACTCGGTCATGGGTCAATATCCAGTAACAAGAACAAACTTTAACAGTATTGCACCAAACAAAACAAAACAAATATTTAATATCAGACTGCTCTTTAAGAAAACAGTAGCCTTTACAATTTGAAAGTATTATATTCTTAACTAAACCAAAACAAATATTTATCATCTGCTCTCATGTAAACAGTATTAAATTTGAAAGTATTAAATGTTACGGACTAAACGCAAACAAATATATCATAATGTCGGCTCTTGTAAGGTAGTAAATAAACTATAACACATACTGTATTTAGGCGAAGTTCTGCAAAGTAAACCCTACATTACTAAATATCCATAATGCAAGAGCTTAATCTGTATATTGCAGGTCTTTCTTTCTGCCTGAAATCTTATCTAAATAATTGCTCCAGCTAAATCTGCTTATTGCAGGTCATTCTTTCTAAATAACTAATTAGACCTTAAGCACTAGACACATTAGCCGAATCATTCGGGCGAATCAATCGGCGCCGAATTTTATTCGGCCGAATGGGTGGACACACCAGCCGAATGTTTCGGCCGATTCACCAGTCGATTGCATCACTTGTCACGTCACATGATTAAAAACGGCGGCGTCTATGTCTTCAAACAATCACGTGATATCTCGATAGGAGTGCTGATTGGCTAAGAATTCTACAGTGTCGCACTAGGCGAATTTCGACGTGTGTCCACCGCTTTAGTTATCTTATCCCGGCCATAATCAACAATCGATGGCGTCGCTAGACTGAGAACTTTAGTGGGTTATGATCCGATTTACTGCATAGATAATCGAGATTCAGTAATGATGATCGAGGCTAGGCGGAAATTTCAATCGCTTAATTCTCGGTTCATAGTGGCGGATCAATTTGACTGAAATTTACAGAAAACTCGCTTTATATTATCTAGTGTTTGAACTATTATAGCGAGAACTGCCAACTCTTAATCTAAATCTTACATAATGTATCTTTAAATAATAAGAAAATACTTTTTAAAACGTCTCTGCCGGAAATATGTGTTATGGCCTTTTCGGTTACTAAATGCATCTACAAAATTAAAAAATAACATTAAATACATTGGTGTATAAATTCACTTAATCAAAATGTGTAAAACTAATTTATTTTGATTTATATAATTTGTCAATATATAAATTATAAAAAGCGCTATAACTCGATTCTAGCAGGCCCAATCTTATTAAAACACGGATCCTATTTCGTTTCGTTTTTTATAGTTCAAGATTTCTTTTTACTTGTCTCTACTACACTAGGATCCGGAAGAGTTGTTATATTACAGGCGTTTGGGTTGAAGTGGGGATTAGCCAATGAAACGGTCTGTTTTAGCGAGTTCTTTGTATGTCATGCATGGGACCTTGTGGAACCACTAGAAACGTCAACGCTGATTGATTAATCAATGTCTGACGTCATAGGGTCAAACGCGTCTCGTACGACCACTGACACAACCTTCCAGTGCAACTAGTCCGATCTTCATGTAGTGAAGGCCATCGAAAGTATAAAAAAAGGAAACGAAATGTAGATCTGTATTTTAATCAAATAGTAGTAGGCTGTATCTAATAAATATAAAAACACCAATACAAAATATCCAATATAAAATATCTACATTAGATCACAATAATAGCAGCAGACTTGCACATAGTTCATTTCTATTTAGTCATTTCTGTTTGGTCATTTCTATTTGTTCATTTCTATTTGGTCATTTCTATTTGTTCATTTCTATTTGATCATTTCTATTTGGTCATTTCTATTTGGTCATTTCTATTTGGTCATTTCTATTTGGTCATTTCTATTTAGTCATTTCTATTTGGTCATTTCTATTTTGGTCATTTCTTTTTGGTTATTTCTTTTTGGTCATTTCTATTTGGTCATTTCTATTTGTTCATTTCTATTTAGTCATTTCTATTTGGTCATTTCTGTTTGTTCATTTCTATTTAGTCATTTCTATTTGTTCATTTCTGTTTGTTCATTTCTGTTTGTTCATTTCTATTTGTTCATTTCTATTTAGTCATTTCTGTTTGTTCATTTCTATTTGGTCATTTCTATTTGTTCATTTCTATTTAGTCATTTCTATTTAGTCATTTCTATTTAGTCATTTCTATTTGGTCATTTCTATTTGATCTTTTCTATTTTTTCATTTCTATTTGGTCATTCCTATTTGTTCATTCCTATTTGTTCATTTCTATTTAGTCATTTCTATTTGTTCATTTCCATTTGTTCATTTCCATTTGTTCATTTCCATTTGTTCATTTCCATTTGTTCATTTCTATTTGATAATTTCTATTAAGTCATTTCTATTCGCACAACTTGATTGAGTCATTAAAGACATATAGAAATGATTTCACTAAAAATAAACATACTTATATGGATATTCTACTTCTGAATTTATTAACATACTACATTTCGATACACATACAGATAACGTTATCAAGCAAATAATCATGAAACATAGCATGTTAATAAATTCAGAAGTGATATATCCATACAAGTGTGTTTATTTTTATTTCTATTTAGTCATTTCTATTTGATCTTGTCTTTTTGATCATTTATATTTGCACAATTTGATTGGGTCATTTCTATTTGGCAACTTTAAGGCCATTAGATTCAAGACTTCAAATAATTAAAGGGGCCCTTCAACATTCTGCTCATAGAAACCTCTCGGCTTTGAACATAGGTCTCCACGCTAAATGGCCGCCATATTTAAAATTTCTTATACTATTTTGAAATCAGTTTTACAATTTAATACACACAATTTCGATTTAATTAAATGGAAGCAGAATACTTAAAATGGTCAAAGTATACTTAGTGTTTTCGACTAATAATGCCGCCTTAGCTCATAAAAATGTCGATGAATTAAGCACCCCACAGATCAAGTTGTTCTGGACGCCCCATCAATCAAGTTGTGGCGTTAATCGTGTGATTCATCATGAAGTGGTATTGGTTGGGCACCTCGCCAATTACGTCGTAGACAACCAATCAATGTCGATCGGCTTTTGTGGCGTACAATGGAAAGGGCGCTTTAATTAATTTATCAAGACCATCATCAACTCTTGATGTACCATAATGCGTGTCAGGCCCATTTGTAACAAGGGACCCGAAGAACGGTGCTGAAAATATTCCACAAGTCATGTCAAAAGGTGACGGCATAGAGCATGCGCATATGTAGACTAAAATAACCAGACGCCAGAGACTGTCATTCGATTGACACTTCTGGCGTATATTTCGCCGAACATAACTCATTTGAAATTAAGAGTAAAAACGGAAACAATTGAATGTAAATCAGTTACATTATTATATGCGTTGCTACCCATTTGTGCCATTACCCAGGTCCCAAACACTAGCGACTTCGCTCCTTTAAACATTGCAATCAAAAGAACAATTAACTGAAATCAGCGGTAGCCGCCATATTGCTAAACACAATGGCGTCTTGCGTTTATTTATGTTACTGGAAGTTTATCTTCAACACAACTCCTGATCAGATTCAGATATAAACCCTCCTCATTTTCTGCGGAATGAACTTCCGTCACGTGCTTTAACGCCGTCTCCTTCAATAGTTGATATTTATGGTTGGAACTTGTCAACAGTTTGGCCTCTCGAATAAAATCCTGTATAAAAGAGAGAGAGAGAAGAGAAAGGCGGTTTAACGTCCACTCGACACAAAATAAGTCATTTCGGGACTATCATTATGGTTTAATTTTATTTTAATAATTCGCTCGAGCGTAGGGGTCTTCAGCTATGGGGGAAATAGGAGAACCCGGTGAAAACCCACGAGGTTTGGCAGGCGGCCCTACTACTTGTCACGTACGCCAATTGACTCAATGAAAGACCTTATGATGCAGCGCGCACTCGCTAACTATTCGGCTATCCATCCCCTAGTATTAATGAGTAAACTAATTAAGGCATTTAGGCATCGTGAACAATCTTCGTTAGGACATTGTAATACCACTCAACTCATTTCAGAACCAACATACCGTACAATTAGCAATTTGGGGAAACCGGACAAGCGATGTCATTTGATGAAGCCAGCTGCCAAGGGTCGTATTCATCAAGATGTAAATTAAAGGACGTCAAAGACGCGACCCTTTTATTGTTTGCGGGTTTAAATTCTGGTTTAATTTCTTGCTCTTAACCCATTAAATGCTACAGTCCGAACATATATTTTATTTAAATTGTTGCGAATGTAACTGTTGAATTTTACGAGTGGTGTATCATACAGTAATCCGGTTATATTATGACGTATTACCTAGGGTGTATCATACAGTAATACGGTTATATTATGACGTATTACCCGTGGTGTATCATACAGTAAACCTGTTATATTATGACGTATTACCTGGGGTGTATCATACAGTAAACCTGTTATATTATGACGTATTACCTGGGGTGTATCATACAGTAGTCCGGTTATATTATGACGTATTACCTAGGGTGTATCATACAGTAATCCGGTTATATTGTGACGTATTACCCGTGGTGTATCATACCGTAAACCGGTTATATTGTGACGTATTACCCGTGGTGTATCATACAGTAAACCGGTTATATTGTGACGTATTACCTGGGGTGTATCATACCGTAAACCGGTTATATTATGACGTATTACCTGGGGTGTATCATACAGTAAACATGTTATATTATGACGTATTACCTGGGGTGTATCATACAGTAAACATGTTATATTGTGACGTATTTCCCGTGGTGTATCATACAGTAAACCTGTTATATTATGACGTATTACCTGGGGTGTATCATACAGTAAACATGTTATATTGTGACGTATTACCTGGGGTGTATCATACAGTAATCCTGTTATATTGTGACGTATTACCTGGGGTGTATCATACAGTAGTCCGGTTATATTATGACGTATTACCTGGGGTGTATCATACAGTAAACCGGTTATATTGTGACGTATTACCTGGGGTGTATCATACAGTAATCCTGTTATATTATGACGTATTACCTGGGGTGTATCATACAGTAAACATGTTATATTATGACGTATTACCTGGGGTGTATCATACAGTAAACATGTTATATTGTGACGTATTACCTGGGGTGTATCATACAGTAATCCTGTTATATTATGACGTATTACCTGGGGTGTATCATACAGTAAACCGGTTATATTATGCTGTATAATGTCTGTATTGCCCGGTATATTTCTACCAATAACTGGTGTACCAAGCTGCATCGCCTGAAATATATACTTATACTATCTAAAAGATGTATATGAAATAAGGGCAAACAATTAGCTTATGATTTGATTTTTGATAGAACAAAGGAGTAAAGGTGTTTTTGTTTTTTTTTTAAACGTGGCGTAATATAAGAGAGAGAGGGGAAGAGAGAGAGAGGGGAAGAGAGAGATAGAGGGGGAGAGGGGGGTAACGTTCACTCGACTCAAACTAGGTCATGGTTCAGTTGTATTGTAGGGAACCAACCCACGAGGTTGTACAGGAGGATCTACTCCTTGTCACGTACAACCGGGGAATCGAAACCAAACCAACTGACTGAATGACAGACCTTATGATGTAATTTGCGCACGCTAACCATTCAGCCATCCAACCCCCCGGAAACCGGAGGACTCGGGGGACCATTTATGACAACGAAAAATGTACGATACAAACCTCAAGAATAGCTAAAGACCACGCCCCCCCTCCCCTCATCAATTTAGACGATTAATCACAAACCTCAAGAATAGCTAAAGAACACCCACCCCCTCCCTCCCCTCATCAATTTAGACGATTAATCACAAACCTCAAGAATAGCTAAAGAACACCCCCCCCCCTCTCCCTCCCCTCATCAATTTAGACGATTAATCACAAACCTCAAGAATAGCTAAAGACCACGCCCCCCCCCCTCCCCTCATCAATTTAGACGATTAATCACAAACCTCAAGAATAGCTAAAGACCACGCCCCCCCCTCCCCTCATCGATTTAGACGATTAATCACAAACCTCAAGAATAGCTAAAGAACACCCCCCCCTCCCTCCCTCCCCTCATCAATTTAGACGATTAATCACAAACCTCAAGAATAGCTAGCGACATGCCTTCACTCTTAGAAGAATTGACGTAAACACAGGCCTGTTTGATAGCAGCATGGGTATCATCTGAAGGTAGTCCAGGAATATAATAAACACCTGCCAGGCTGAAACATATAGATAACAACAACAATCATAATATATTTACCCCACATCAATAATTCTGGCTTCGAGGCCTTTGTCTTGACATTTGAATTATTGAATGAATGAAATGGGGTTTAACGTCGTACTGTTATGCACTTAACCTGAGCTAATTGAAGACGGGCTTACGCCATACAGTGTGCTATGAGGGAAATTTTGCCCGGGCAGCGGCGCTACGGCCTACTCTTATATCGAATTCCAACTGCCAAGGGATCTTTTACGTGCACTCCAATGTGTACACGGGACCTCGGTTTTTCGTCCCATCCGAACGACTAGGCAGCTGTCCTTGTCAGGCCCTCCTTCTGCATCACTGACAAGGGGAAATCACGTCGGAAAAGATATCTGAATTAAAGCATGGCACTAAGAGAACCACCTATGAACTAATTCTCTTTATTAATAGGGAATCGCAGTGGCTAAGTGGGCTAGATGCTGGTTCGCTAGCCTGGAGGTCGCGTGTTCGATCCCTGCATCGGGGTTTTCCAACGTGGCTTCCCCTTGTCTGTGGTGCAGGACGTATGACAAGGACAGCTGTCTAGTCGTTCGAATGGGGACGAAAAACCAAGGTCCCGTTTTCACATTGGTGTGCACGTAAAAACATCCTTTGCAGTTGGAATTTAATATAAGAGTAGGCCATAGCGTCAATTATCTAGGCAAAATTTTCCTCATAGCACACTCTATGGCGTATGCCTGTCTTCATTTACCAAGTCAAAACAGGCAACAGTAGGACGTTAAACACCATTTCGTTTCATTTCTTTATGAATAACTCATTTTGGTTCATAGGCTTAATCCAGCTAAATATTAAAATGAAACTGACCCTTTAATTGATTTCAAAAACTCCACATAATATTCCTCTTCTAGCTGCGTATGAAATAAAATAACATTATTATATTTATTATATATGTATCAACGCTTACATCTTCGGTTTCTTCCTGCAGTAATGATCGAAATCATTCGCACGATCTGTACCAAGGGCCAAATTTGAAAAAGGCCTCAGGCCTAATTTGCTACCCTTGTAAAATGACGCGATTATTATTATTATTATTATTATTATTATTACATAATAAGCACGATGACCTATTATAGAAAGATCGTCCAGCTTATAATCTTAAAGTGTATGTGATATAGCTATATTTAACGTCGGTATCCTAGTCTAAATCTAACATAATGCATCTTTAAGTGAACGTTAATCCTTAAAGTTACATTATTCAAGATATAGATAAGAACTAGCCATTCTTGCTATAATAGTTCGAAAGTAGGTGATGTAAAATGAATAATTTGAAAATTTCATTCAAATTACTCTATTGTAAGCGAAGATATTGGCATTTGAAAATTTGGCCGACGTGTGCAATAATTTCAACCACGGTCCTGGTTGATCAAAGCTATGACTCGAAGCGTCTAGAACCGCCATATTTGATTTATCACTTAAACGTTTTAATCTGTTTAATATCGGAGCAATGTGATACCATCCAAAGTTGATTAAGGCCTGGATCAGTTAATTAATGTCTAATTAATACTTTAGAAAACATTTCATGCCCAAGTAAAGACCTGCACGAGGCAGATTTAGCTCTTGAATAATGCATGTTTAACAATAGCTGTTTATATGTTGAAAGACAATAACAGTAACTTAAAGGACAATATTGGTGTCAGTTCTATATCATATGTGATAATGACTGACACCAATATTCTCCTTTAATTATGCTAATATTATATATATATATATATAGAGACAATGGTAGCTATAGCCAAATAAACAAGTGTTACTATGTAGATATGTATAAATATACTATATTGTCCATCTTTATACAATGACATTATTTATGAATAGTCCCAAGACGGACGAAAAGTACTTTAAAATGTTAAAATTTTATTAAACCAGTGTTGAAATCAGTTTTTGTCGGCATACTTTTTATCTTTTCATCTTTTACCGTGAAACAAAGTAGTGCAGCTTTGCGGCTGTGCTAATAATTTTGGATATATATATATATATATGTTGATATTAACAATAACACCGATACTAATTCTAACAAGAACAACAGCTTACCTTTGGTCCAATGAGTATAAAAAATATATTATCATCTTCTTTATGCCAATCTGAAAGACGATACGTAATAATATCATGGTGTTTTTAATATAAAGCCGTGGAATAAAATAAAAGCATTGTCTTAATTTGCACCTTAGTTCTTATATAAAGTGATATAACCTTGCTGTTAGTCTACAAACAGACAAACTGGTATCAGTGAACTATAGAGTTTCTAAATGGGGTATTTCCCTCAGTTATACATGATATATAAAGAGGGTATCCCCCTCAACTACAGAATATATAAAGAGGGTATCACCTCAACTACATAATATATAAAGTGGGTATTCCCCTCAACTACAGAATATATAAAGAGGGTATTCCCCCTCAACTACATAATATATAAAGAGGGTATTCCCCTCAGCTATAGAATATATAAAGTGGGCAGTTCCCTCAGCTATACATGATATATAAAGAGGGTATTCCCCTCAGCTACAGGATATATAAAGTGGACAGTTCCCTCAGCTTTACATGATATATAAAGAGGGTATTCCCCTCAGCTACAGAATATATAAAGTGGGCAGTTCCCTCAGCTATACATGATATATAAAGAGGGTATTCCCCTCAGCTACAGAATATATAAAGTGGGCAGTTCCCTCAGCTATACATGATATATAAAGAGGGTATACCCCCAGCTATACATGATATATAACGAGGGTATTTCCCCTCAGCTACATAATATATAAAGTGGGTATTTCCCTGTACTGCAGAGTAATTAAAGTGGGTTTTCTCCATGAACTACAGAATATACAATTTGGGTATATAACTGGACTATAAAGTGGATATTCTCCTAAACTAAAGTGGGTATTTAATTTGGGGGTATTTCCCTGTACTGCAGAGTATTTATTCCCCCGGACTACAGAGTATTTAAAGTGGGTTTTCTCCTGGTGGACTTTTTCTCCTTGTTGCAGTGGATTTAAAGTGGGTTTTTCCCAGTAATAAGTATCTAGCTATGTGGGTAGTCAAATACCAAAACAATATTAGAACTAAGTGTAGGAAAGTCGTGCTACACGCAAAACATAGCCGATAAGACAAAACTGCAGACAAGGTAAACTACATGGACATTGCAAGAAATAAAAAACAAACATCAAATCAAGTAAATGGATCGGGGGGGGGGGGGTCAGGGGGAATGGGGATCACGGTGGCTAAATGGATAAGGCGCTGGTTCGCTAGCCTGGAGGTCGGGTGTTCATTCCTTGCATTGGCCGAGAAAGTTCATCTCGATTTTCCGGCGTGATTCCCCCTTGTCAGTGATGCAGAAGGGGATCCTGACAACGACAGCTGCCTAGTCGTTCGGATGTGACAAAAAACCGAGGTCCCGTGTACACATTGGCGTGCACGTAAAAGAACCCTTGGCAGTTGGAATTCAGTTGCTGCCCGGGCAAAATTTCCCTCATAGCACACTGTATGGCGTATGCCCGTCTTTAATTAGCCCAGGTTAGGAGCTTCAGGGTAAGACGTTAAACCCCATTTCATTCATTCATTCGGGGGGCATAATAATCCATTGCCCTGTGCATTTATTATTTATCAAAAACATTGTTTTCCATTTTTTGTTCATTTGATGATGTCATAAAAGGGGCGTTTACTCACGTGACATGACTTGAACGAGATACAATGGATCTTTAACAGTTCTAATACCCCCGACCCATACAAAATATTTAGCATCCTGTAAATCTCTCTTTTCATCTATTAATTCTTTTGATTTTAAATACGAAGATAAATTGAACGTTGATGGTTTGGTTATCACAGCTGAATAAAATATACAAAATATACAATAAATACATACATATATAAATACAATATACAAAATGTACAAAATATGTAATATACAAAATATGTAATATACAAAATATACAACATACAAAAAATATGTAATATACAAAATATACAATACAAAAAATATGCAATATACAAAATATGTAATATAAAAAACATACAATATACAAAATATACAATATACCATGTGGGTTAACTCCAAAGGAAATATAAAAAAAATGAAAAATAAGACTTGTAGGCAATATCACCTTCGGTGGTAGCGGACGTTAAACACTAAGATCAACAACATTCTGTGACGTAATCACTCTAAAATTCGTTATTTAAGCTATATATATCTGGATGTATGTATAGTTTTCTGTCGACTTCTATCACTTATATATTATATTTACTCACCTTGTCTTATTTGGACGATTGTTTCACTACCTATATTTGGCTGTAACAAATGAGAAAAAAAACAATAATTGAGGAGAGTCATTCAGAACATATTCACAATAAAACGATTTGGGCGAGTTGGAAATTAAATAATTTCTTTATGTACCGTCGATTTGCTGGTAAAGTTTGATATGATAAAATCAGATTAAAACACAGATCTTATTTCCTTTCGTTTTTTATAGTTCAAAATTCCGTTTCACTTGTCTTTGCTACACTAGGATCTGGAAGAGTTGTTATATAACCTACGCTCTGGATGATGTGAGGGATTACCCAATGCAACGCTCTGTTACGACGAGCGTGCCCTGCACGCAACTGTGATTAAACCTCTAGAAACGTCAACGCTGATTGATTGATCAATGCCTAATGTCATAGGGTCAAAATAAAAACACAAACCTTACCCATAAATAATGTATTCTCTTCTTTAATGATTCGCCAAAAACAACCAGATACCTAAAATAGATGGTCAAATTATCACGCTCAAGTTTGGAAATCATATGAAATGAAATGGGGTTTAACGTCCTACTATTATGCAACTAACCTGTGCTAATTGAAGACGGGCATACGCCACACAGTGTGATATGAGGGAAATGTTTTTGCCCGGGCAGCAGCGCTACGGCTTACTCTTATATCGAATTCTATCTGCCAAGGGATCTTTTACGTGTACGCCAAAGTCTACACGTGACTTCGGGGTTTCGTCCAATCCGAACGACTAGGCATTTGAACTTGTCAGGCCCTCCATTCTGCATCACTGACAAGGGGAAACCACGCCGGAAAATCGAGATTAACTTTCTCTATCAATGCGGGGATCGAACACCCGACCTCCAGGCTAGCGAGCCAGCACCTTACCAGCTTAGCCAGGAAATTAAATACGTGCCTGAGAAATATAAATTAAACTGGCGTGGTTTAGATTTCCCGGTTGTACTTGACAATGAGTAGGGTCGCTTGTCCAACCTCGTAGATTTTGTTTGGGTCCTCCGATTTCCTTTTACTGCTAAAAACCATGTGCCCAAGCCAATCTCTCTCTCTCTCTCTCTCTCTCTCTCTCTCTCTCTCTCTCCCTCTCCCCTCTCTCTGTCTCTCCCTCTCTCTCCCCCCCTCAATACCTCTCTCTTGCTCTCTCTCTCTCTCTATCTATCTATCTCTCTCTCTCCCCCCTCTCTCTCACTCTCCCTCTCTCTCGATATCTGCCTCTCTCTAGCTGATGTCGCACCGTTCGATAAATAATTTATGTTACCTGGCCTTATCAGCTGCATGCGTCATTACATCTAGAGCTTTTATATCAGTATGATATTTATTGACATCTGTACCCCCGATTATAATAATATATGGTATACTACAGTCTGTAAATATATAACAACAGTACCACGTATTATATGGTATATAACAACAGTACCACGTATTATATGGTATATAACAACAGTACCACGTATTATATGGTATATAACAACAGTACCACGTATTATATGGTATATACAACAGTACCACGTATTATATGATATATAACAACATTACCACGTATTATATGGTATATAACAACATTACCACGTATTATATGGTATATAACAACATTACCACGTATTATATGGTATATAACAACAGTACCACGTATTATATGGTATATAACAACAGTACCACGTATTATATGGTATATACAACAGTACCACGTATTATATGATATATAACAACAGTACCACGTATTATATGGTATATACAACAGTACCACGTATTATATGATATATAACAACAGTACCACGTATTATATGGTATATACAACAGTACCACGTATTATATGATATATAACAACAGTACCACGTATTATATGGTATATAACAACAGTACCACGTATTATATGGTATATAACAACAGTACCACTTATTATATGGTATATAACAACAGTACCACGTATTATATGGTATATAACAACAGTACCACGTATTATATGGTATATAACAGCAGTACCACGTATTATATGGTATATAACAACAGTACCACGTATTATATGGTATATAACAACATTACCACGTATTATATGGTATATAACAACAGTACCACGTATTATATGGTATATAACAACAGTACCACGTATTATATGGTATATAACAACAGTACCACGTATTATATGGTATATAACAACAGTACCACGTATTATATGGTATATAACAACAGTACCACGTATTATATGGTATATAACAACAGTACCACGTATTATATGGTATATAACAACAGTACCACGTATTAAATGGTATATAACAACAGTACCACGTATTATATGATATATAACAACAGTACCACGTATTATATGGTATATAACAACAGTACCACGTATTATATGGTATATACAACAGTACCACGTATTATATGGTATATAACAACAGTGCCACGTATTATATGGTATATACAACAGTACCACGTATTATATGGTATATAACAACAGTACCACGTATTATATGGTATATAACAACAGTACCACGTATTATATGGTATATAACAACAGTACCACGTATTATATGGTATATAACAACAGTATCACATTTTGCAAGAGATAGACAGAGAACAAGCTAAAAATGCATACAATAAGGGGTCATAATCCAGCATGTTACGGTACGACATGCGTCAATGTCAAAAGGAGCCAAGATCTATGGGATATAAACGAACATTTTAAGTTTTATCAAAATCCTAAAAAAAAAACAATGTGACCTCTTGTGTTTCGACAAGCTAGTGAAACGATTTTTCGTACAATCCATGAAGTTACGGTTCGATATATGCCAATATCGAAAGGGCCCTAAATCTTTGGGATGGTCAAAATCGAATAAAAATTGTGACTTGTGGAAAGACGGACCTACAGGGGCGACGACAATATACGTCCACATGAAAATGAAGGGTGTATAAAAATACATTACATATATTGACTTTTTAAAGGACCATTTCGATTATACTTTTGAGAATAAAACTGCTTAATTTTGTGTTTAAAAAGCCCGTAAAATCCTCTATATACGTGATAGGTTTTCAAACAACTTAAACCTGCTAGTCTTTATCTGAAAATGGAGACCAGTGTCCCAAGCTGTATTATACAGCGTCTGGACAAACCGGACTCTTATTTTATAAAAATAACTTTTAGGTAAAATTTACCTTTTGTTGTCAAGAACAGCCCGTGGGTCATGCACGGTATAGACCTTTAACGGAACGGAAATCGATTATCAGGTCACGCAACAAAAAAATGACCCGAAATCTTAAAAGGGTTACGTGTCTGGATAAGCGTTTTAGGATTTCATCATGTCCAAACGACTCAATATTTTGAGCTGAAAGTACACCGATCCGTCCTCTATATCTGTGAGTGGGATCACGGTGGCTAAGTGGATAAGGCGCTGGTTCGCTAGCCTGGAGGTCGGGTGTTCGATCCCTGCATTGGCCGAGAAAGTTCATCTCGATTTTCCGACGTGATTTCCCCTTGTCAGTGATACAGAAGGAGGGCCTGACAAGGACAGCTGCCTAGTCGTTCGGATGGGATGAACAACCGTGGCTCCATGTACACATTGGAGTGCACGTAAAAGATCCCCTGGAATTCGATATAAGAGTAGGCCGTAGCGCCGCTGCCCGGGCAAAATTTCCCTCATAGCACACTGTATGGCGTATGCCCGTCTTCAATTAGCTCAGGTTAAGTGCATAACAGTAGGACGTTAAACCCCATTTCATTCGATCATTCTATATTTGGGAGCTTACATTCCATATGTACACAGACTTTTATTTCTGAGACTCGGTTGAAATCGGGGTTGTCCCTTTAAACTTAATTCAATAAAATAAAACCAAGTACGAACAATCCAATAGCCTTCTCACATACTGACACAAAACATTAGAAATCGATTTGATGTTCAGTTATATATTCATCAATAATGTATATTTAATCAGTGTGTCGAATCAAGCATACATTTTAATGAAACGCCTCATTCATAATTGTGTGGAATATAACCTACCTTTAAAACACAGATCAAGTTTCGTTTCGTTTTTTATAGTTCCAAATTTCGTTTTTACTTGTTTTGCTTGAGGTGAGGGATAAGCAAATCAAACGGCTTGTTACGGCGACTTCTTGGCGCACAGAGCTGTGGGTAAAACACTAGAAACGTCAACGCCGATTGATTGATTAATTAATCAATCTCTGACGTCATAGGGTCAAAAGCTGCTCGTATGACCCCTGACTGATCCAGCAGAGTTGTTATATAGCCTGCGTTTTGGATGGCATGAGGGGTTAGCCAATGGGACCATCTGTTATGCACGGAACTGTAGGTAAACCAATAGAAACGTCAACGCTGATTGCTTAATCAATGTCTAACGTCATAGGGTCAAAAGCCGTGTGACCTCTGAAGCGGAATCTCAGTACAACTTGTCAGATCTCCATGTAGGGTAGGGACCAACGCTAGATCGGAGACGGTCCTGCGAATTTTATGACGTCATATATGGATTGTGGGCTAGGATAAGGGCTAGGACCTGTAGATTTCGTCAGTCTCGAGATGTAGACAGGGATAGCCCAAACCCTAACCCTGGACCAAACCTAACCATTACCCTAACCCATAATCCACACATGACGTCATAAAAAGGACAAGACCGCCTCCGGTCTAGCGTTCTCCGTCCATTTAGTGTTGGCCATCGAAAGCATAAAAACACGAAACGAAATATAGATTTGTATTTTAATCAGTTTGTATAAAACACACATTTATATGGAAAACAATCACTGAGTTTATTTCACACTGTGTTTCAACAACAAGTTCCTCTTGTCGTTCTCAAGCAAGTAATGACAGTATAAAGGCAAGAAATCAATTAGAATATGACTTACCTTTTAATAAAACCCCAGCTTTATAAAGATGAATTCCCAGTAAACAGGTTATTTTATGTGTCTTTATATAGCGGCATAATTCAGATGAAGAAGCAAAAGATTTGGGATCCCGGACATGACAAGCAAAGTTATTATTCAATAAATACTGACTGAAAATGAAAACAACATAATAATTATTATCTCAGAAATTAGGTCATTTTGGGACTTCAATAATTTAGCAGTTGGAGGAAACCGGAGAAAGCCCACGAGGTTGGACAATATCTCAGAACTAAAGAAAACAGAGTAACACAAGGAAGTATAAAAATAATAAATCATTACAACTGAGGGGTTATAAGTTAGTTCGAAAAAAAAAACAGAGGTTTCCTCTGGGCACTGGCTTGTGCGTGTCAAAAAAACCCACGAAAGTTGAAATTCAAACACGAGTAGGCGGTAAGACCACTGTCCAGGGAAATTTTCCCGCATAGCACAAACGTTAAACCACTCGACCCACTAGCCCACTCCTCCTCAATAAAGCACAGACTGGGCTAAAACCTTCTCCACGCAATAAAAACTAAAATAATTTTAACGAAAACATCCGTGGTTTTCATCATTATCAAGCCTGGAAATAAAGCACCTGTCACAGACAATGTCAGGCACAGATTCAGACTTTGTCAGGCACTAAACCTCTGGTGGCTGTCATCTTGTCCGGCACTGATTTGTCTTTTTTAATGATATTATTAATACATGTACAAGTATTCCCTGCGCTAAGTTGAAAATATGAGATACTATCAGGGCCGGCGGAAACAATTCCTTCTTTGTGGAGGGGGGGGGCTTCCATCTAAGGTTTTTCTTAGCGAGGGTCCAGGAGCCGCAATAACCTGGAAAAAAGACCACTTGCGGCAAGATTAGGGGGGGGGGGAGGCTGACTATTTCATTATTTCAAGGCCTGATCATTATCCCTTAACCATTTATCATAATAATCAATGAGAGAGAGAGGGAGGAGAGAGGTCGAGAGAGAGAGTGAGAGAGAGACAGATAGAGGGAGAGAGAGAGAGAGTAGTGGAGATAAGTTGATGTGAAAGTGATATACTTACTGTATACGATTAGCTGTTGAACTATTACCACTCTCTCGTCCTAGACTTGATAATAACATTAAACTAGATAACATGATGATGTTACTATAGAGATCGAACAGGTGCCCGTCGTGTGTTATCTCCCTTTCATTACCTCACCAATCTTAGTCTATAGGTAAATAAAATACGTATCATTATCATTAATGGAATATTTACATCCATGTATGGCCGCTTCAAATAATTGAGTATTTAGGGGAGGTTCGGTAATTTCTGGAGTCCAAAAATGGCTGCTTTATATAAATGGTTAGGATTAGGGTTAGTATTCCCCAAAATTCTCAATTATATAAAGCGGCCATTTTGGACCTCCTCAACCTGCCTACAATTAACATCTCCCTAATGGAATATTTAGATCGGGAATGGGCCGCCTATAACGAATGAGCTAAACGTGTAGCATTGATTAGAAGTAATGTATTTACATGCCTGTGATATTAATAATTGACGCAGTCAGCATTTTTAACGATTATATTATTTTGTGAACATCCATTATAGCGAATGTTATCTGCTTTCAATTTAAAGGGCCAACCTTGATAATATTTTGGAGAATCTGCTCAATTTTGTGTAAAAGGCCCCTAAAATCGTCTACCTTACGGCTGAGGGGGGTTGGATGGTCGAATGGTTAGCACGTGCGTGCTATATCATAAAACCTGTCATTGAGTCAACTGGCGTGGTTTCAAATCCCGGGATGTACATTGCAAGGAGTTGGGTCGCCTGTCCAACCTCGTGGGTTTTCTCCACTGCTGAAGAACACTACGCGCAAGCGAATTATTGAAATAAAATTAAAAAAACACATGTTAGTCCCGAATAACCTAGTTTGTGTTGAGTGGACGTTAAACCCCATTTCTCTCTCTCTCCCTCCCTCCCTCCCCCTCTCCTCTCTCTCTCTCTCTCTCTCTCTCTCTCTAACACGACAAAGATAGCCGAGCAACTAACTCAATATACGTCTAGAAACAAGTTAAACCTGTCAGTCTTCATCTGGAAATGGAGACCGGTGACACAAGCTATATGTATTATACAGTGTCTGGATAAAACCAGATTTTCATTTTATAAGAATAACGTGTAGGTTAAATTTACCCTTCGTTATCAAGTACAGCACTTGGGTCATCATACACTGTATAGACCTCCTGAGGAACGGCAATAGAAACAATTGACCCGAAATCTTAAAAGGGTTACGTGTGTGGCTAAGCAGTTTTGACGTTCCCGTCCAAACGACTCAATATTGACTGAAATAAACCATTCCTCTGCATTTTGGCGCTTAAATTGCATACGCACATGGACTTTAATTGATGTTCAAATTGGGATAGTCCCTTTAAAAAACTCAATGAATCAAACCAGAAAAAATAAATTTTGTTCTACTATCGTCTGTAAAATTGCTAATTAAGTAGACAGATGGCGCATATGAGAGAGAGAGAGAGAGAGAGAGAGAGAGAGAGAGAGAGAGAGAGAGAGAGAGAGAAGAGAGAGAGAGAGATGTAATTTGACGCCCACTCGACATAAACAAGGTAATTTTGGAACTAACATAATGATTCGATTTTATTTCAACAATTCGCTTCCGCGTAGGGGTTTTAGCAGTGGGAGGAAACCGGAGAATCTGGAGAAAACCCACGAGGTTGGACAGGCGACCCTACTTCTTGTCACGTACATGTTGAGAATCAAAACTTCTCCACGCGACACAATGACAGTCGACCTCATGATTTTATGCGACTATTAGACACCTTCATCACCACCATCCCCCACCCCGACCACTTCCTGGTTTTTTTTTCTAAACAGTATTTTATTGAATTTTAGGATTAGGAAACAGGCAAAGCCCTTATAATCCCCTCTCTCTAAAATATTAACTTGTAAAATAATACAACAAAGGAGTTGACGCGTGTAACAAATTGACGCATGGTATGTAAAAAGTTGGCAACTAAAATGTACGCGGTTAGGGGAGATTGGCTGTGGAAGTAAATCTGAGGACTCGGAGAAAACCCACGAGGTTGGACTGGCCACTCTACTCAATGTCAGTTGACTCAGTAACAGACCCTATGTATGCAACGTGCACGCGTTAACCCCCACCCCTGCGGAGTTAAGGAAGAACGATTAGCCTATAAATCAATCAGATGGAAATCCGTCATAGGCCACCCTAGTCCTTGTCACGTACAAGCGAGGAATCGCAACCACACCACTTGACTCAATGACAGGCGTGAACGCGTTAACCCCCGCCCCTGTGGAGATAAGGAAGTGCGGCCGTAGCCCATAAATCAAACAGAGATACTTCAGGTCAGGTTACTAATATATCTAATAATAGCATCAATCCGCCCAAAGTAATAAATCGGCCTAAACAGATAGTTTTATAACCAAAATATTTCAATCAAAGAACAGGAAAGCACAAACCTATCTTTTAAACAGTGCCGACAGCTTGAGAGCGCTTCGGCGAGGGAATCTGAATTTCACAGACGAAACACTCGTTCCTTTCAAACGTACCCCTCCTTCTTCGATCAAACATATAACAAACAAACCTCTCAATCAATACTTACATCAGCTGAATAGATAACGAGTGACCAGTACTTACCTAACTGACATTTCACTTCTCGGTGACCAGGTTATCATATTGAAGATAAATCTGACATTATTATTATCAATAAGAATGCATTTTATCTGTCAACATTTTACGTCACCGGTAGTCTCGATTTGTTATTTATACAGTCTGGATAAAAGAGACTTAAGAAGCGTTATAAGATTAGTCTCCCTTTAATAGCTAGTCAAAAAAAAAACATAGCGCGTGACAAATATGCGGGTTGTTTGAAATGAGAGAGTGAGAGAGAAATTGGGTTTAACGTCCACTCAAAACGACTAGGTCATTTCGGGACTAACATATGGTTTAATTTTATTTCAATAATTCGCTTGCGCGTAGGGGTCTTTAGCAGTGGGAGGAAACCGGAGTGCCCGGAGGAAACCCACGAGGTTGAGAAGGCGCCCCTATATCTCCATGTCACATGCGCTCACACTAGGGCTCGAAACCACAGCCGCAAGCCGGAGGTGGCCGGCCAGCTAGAGGTCGAAGCGCGGCACTCTAGACCACTAGGCCGTCCCAACCCCTCCTGTTTTAAATGATTTATTTCTCCATTTTTCTGTACCGATTGGTCTAATAAAGACGGCCAGACTGCGTGCAGTTTGCTGTGAGGGGAATTTTGTCTGGAAAGCGGCGCTTAGGCCTACTGTTTTATGGAACCCAAGCTTGACAGACCAGGTTCATTTTACTACATGCACAACAAATGACCAACAACGTGTACACGGGAGCTCTGTTTTTCGTGTCGCCCGAACGACTAGAAATCAGACCAAATAAGAAATGTGGGCTAAAGCACAGTCAACATAATCTAGATTATATGATTATCAAAAAATAGAATAATTTATGTAGATTGCTCATAATGTTGCCCCCCTCCCCAATAATTTGGCCGCAAGTAGGCCACTCTCCGGGTTATTGAACGCAAATAATTATACCGTAAGATACAACGATTATAACATGGAAGAGGAACTTCTAGAAAGTAGGCTTTCAGAAGAAAATCCTATTATTATACTCTATACTACACCCAAAGTTGCGAGCAAAGGCGTACAGGTTCGATGACCGTAAGGGGAGGGGGCAGATCTGGAATAATTTCGGGTTTTAGCTGGTGGTACCAGTCGTCTGCGACAGGCGTGTTCCTGCCAGGCCCGTAGCCAGGAATTTGTTGGGGTTTTTTTTGGGGGGGGGGGGCAAAGATGTTTTCAGGAGGGCCGACTAGCATGGGCATCTGCATGAATTTTGCGGTAAAGGCCAATTTTCGTGTGATATTGGGGGGGGGGGGGCTGGTTCCTGCTAGACCAGCCCATGGATAGGCCTACAGATACTTCAATGTGGTCCACCCTTGATGACTTAGCTAAATCCCAAATCTCAATCAACCAATCCGTCGTTCCGGGGTATGGGGGCCTCGCACTCCCCGAGAAATTTTGAAAATGTAACTGCTATAATTTAACTGCTATTCTATTCCGTAAATAAAGCAACCGACCTGAATTCCAACCATCCAATCAGACTGTTGTAGCGGCATTCACAAAAAAATATTCGATGCCCGAAAATGTCGCACAAAGTAGCGTGACTCAAGACAAAATGCTTTAATCTATAGTCAATTCAGTACGTATTGCTGGTAATCTATTAAAAGAAAAGTGAAGTTAGTGTTTTATCAGATTTCGGGCAGTTTATTTTGCCAACTAGATGAAATAATATTTTGTTGGACAGTTTGGGTCCGATTTTCAGTCGTAATTTTGGTGCAACGGGGATATAATTGAACGGTTTTGACAATCAGATACATACTCTGAGGTCGAGAGGGTCCACCAGCTGAAAATGTCGAGATCGTTCGGTTATAAACATGCATTGACAGTTTCATCAAAAGCATCTACAAATTGTTACCTCAATATTGTCCATAACCTTTGAATTAGATGTCAAGTTCAGCATCACAGGAAACCACCATCGATTAGAAAAGAAATAAAATTTCACATCATTGCTGAGTAATTTTATTAGCCAGAAAGCGTCTTCACATTCAAAGGGGCTCCCGGGGTGTAGGCGGCCCCTTGACTCTCGTCTAAAGTCCTAGGATGATAGCCCTCCCAGTCAAGAATTGCTTCATCCGGCCCTGTACAGGCGGATATATAGTTTAGAACATAGTATATTCAGTCCCTTTTAACGAGTTTGAGAATACGGTTATAATAATTTATTACATATAAACTTCTAACATACGGAGTTAACCTGAGTTAACAGAATCAAATAAAATACTTACAGTAGACGAAACAGTTTACAGATAGAGAGAGAATGATAGAGAGAGGGGGGATTGGGTTAACGTCCACACGACACAAGCTAGGTCATTTCGAGACTTACATATGGTTTAATTTTATTTCAATAATTCGCTCGCGCGTAGGAGTCTATAGCAGTGGGAGGAAACCGGAGTGCCCGGAGGAAACCCACGAGGTCGAGAAGGCGCCCCTATCTCCGAGTACGGTAAAAATAATTTATAACAGATAAACTTCTAACATACGAGAGAGAGAGAGAGAGAGATGGGGGGGGGTAACGTCCACTCGATACAAACTAGGTCATTTCGAGACTAATATATGGTTTAATTTTATTTCAATAATTCGCTTCGGCGTATGGGGTCTTAAATAGTGGGGGGCGGGGGCTGGAGGACCCGGCGAAAACCCATGAGGTTTGACAGGCGACCCCACTCCTTGTCACGTATAACCGAGGAGACGAAACAGTTTACAGATTCGATATTTCGATAAAGAGCTGGTCATTTATGATATAATAGTTCATATATAGATATTGAAAAAAATAATATATTGAAAATTTAGTCAAATTGCTTTATTGTCAGCGAAAATATTTCGCGGTTAAGACAACGAATGCATTTAAATTTGTTTTAATTTAATCGAAATATGACTTTTAATATACGAGAATAGAAAGGCAGTCCAAGTGAGTGAACTCACACATTTTCGGACGTCGTAACATTGCGGGCTTGGTCGTCACATAAGCATTCAACGCAGATATTTACAATCCACTCAACATGAAAGCCGCCGGATGTTCTAAAGAGTTGATCATGGGCGTATCACGTGAACAAATGTCTGCATATAGACATAAAAACATCCTGCAATAGAAAAATTGGGCTATGACATTGCATTTTTAACTACTTGTGTATTCCATAAAATCATTTTATATGCAACATGCAATATAATTTTAATACTAAACACTAAGCTAGTTGACCGACATTTTAAGTCCTAAATCGTTTTATGGCAACAGGCAATATAACTGTAATACTAAACTTAGGCTGTCTGTCTACAGTTAGCTCCACTTGAGAACAGACACTAAACTAGTTGACCGACATTTGTTTTCATTTAATAAAATTGAAACGGTTTAATACGTCCTTTAGTATGAACTGGGGTAGCGCTAATTGTTGCACATGGCGGCCATTTATGACAGAGATTTATTCTCGAAATAGAGTAGTAAGCTCTCCATGTGCACAATGTATAACCTTAAGTGAATAGTCACATACATTTATTTTATACAAGTTATAGTTTTCAGTTACATCGATGTTTAACTAACGGTCGAACACGAAAGAAGTCCGATGACAAAATTTTACTATCTATAGATACGATACGATTTTAAAAATTGAATTGTATTATAATAAAGCATATTAAAAAACACCATTGACGTCGATATAAGTGGATAGAAAATCTAATTGACAAATTCAAATCAATCCATCACGTGCACGCGACAAAACCTAGAATGACGTCACGAACACACACACATATTCTATAGGCAGTACTTGACGATCGAGAATATGTATTAAAGTAGTATATTTATGTGAAGTTCTTGCACACCTTTTCCAAAAATGAATCCTTCTGTATTACCCGCCTATATACACATCGAATAACGACATCCTTCCAATGTTCTAATTATTATTTAAATCTCTAGGGTAATTCCCTAAAGAAAACGGGGTAGAGTTCGCCTTTACCATTATTCCAAGCATAGAGTCTTCTATCACCGGGATTGTAGTCCAGCATAACGGTATTCGGGGACTTCTGTCGCACGCCATTTGCAAACTGTAGCTTGCCGTCCTTGAGAATCTTATCTCGACCGGTTTCGGTGTCGTAGCGGTACTTGATAAAGGTCGGAGAGTCCTTGTAGGAGTTGGTGCCGTAGAGGACGCCGCAGATCATGAAGGTGTTACCCACCATGGCTTTGGGATATCTGGTCATCCAGGTCTTCTCGATCATCAGGTTGTCAGAATTCAGCTTACTGATCATCATCTTTCCCGCGGAATCCGGCATGGCGTACACAACCCACAATCCCAACTCGTCCACGGCTAAATCGATGTCACTGTATCCCCCAAACTGATAAGGATACGTTCCCTGGACTCCCGCTGTCCCCAGACTCACTTCCGCGACGATCAGCATCTTATCCATATCATACTTGACGATCGTGTTGGAGTCGCTTTTCTGACAAATCAGATGGGCCATATACATCACGTGACCCGTCCCCTCGCATCTAAACGGCAGCGTGTGAGCTTTGGAGAAAAGTTGATATTCCTGGTCGATCTCCGAGTCGTATTCAATCAGTTGATCCGATGAGCGTCCGCCTTCCATGATCCAGAGCTTGTCGCTAATAGCACCACCGTCTCGCATAATGGTTCCCTTTTTAACCCGGACATCCATAGCATGACCGTTACCAATGGCAGCTATCTCTAATGGGCAGTTACCTGAAAGACAGGAATACAAGGGTTAACTCAACACCACCAGGCCCGTGGCACGGGGGAGGGGGCAACTGCCCTCCCAATACTGAGTCTTGCCCCCCCCCCCCCCCAATATCACAAGAAAATTGGCCTTTACCGAAAAATTCATGCTGATGCCCATCCTAGTTGGCCCTCCCGAAAACATCTTTGCCCCCCAAAAAACAACTTCCTGGCTACGGGCCTCAATACCGCTTGAACATTTTGAGGTAAATATATAATAGGCCCACTTAATTCGCCATGGGCTACAAACGCCACCAGATATAGTAAAACAGACTTAAGTGAGACCTGCCCAATATAAAGACCTACATTAGGCAGATTTGGCTCTTGCATAATGTATGTTTCAGTGGCTGACAGTGGCGTCACTAGGGGGTGGCATAGGGGTACGTGCCACGGATCTTTTCATGTGTGCCCCGGATCTATTTTGAGCAGAGACAAAATCGATAATTTGCAATAATTTCACTACTTTTCCCTATCATTATTTCGAATTTTCTGGATTGTCCTTTCTGGCCCATTGTAGATTTTCTCAATTGCCTACACGTGCACAGTTTAATACAGTATTATATAACTAAATAAATATTTGACTGAAAATAGTGTAGAAACGATCGTGCGTGACCTAGTTTACCCGCCGTGTATGTTTAGCGGGACAACAATATCACATTAAATTTTAGTTCGTGGTAATTTAGCTCACAACTTCACAAGAACTCGTACATATTTTCCAGTATTCGTTTTATTAACTATATTATTACATCGACAAAAATAATCCGCGGTTTGAAACATCAATAGAATACCCACGGTAACGTCATGTCGTTATTAAAACGAATACTGGAAAATATGTAAGAGTTGGGCCTGTGCCCCGGATCTAATTGGGTCCTATAGTGACGCCTCTGGTGGCTGAAGGGGGGTTGTGAGGTTTAATAACAGCATTCTTACAAATATAATCATTTCGTATTTATATTTTACTAAACGTAATTTATTTGATACTGTAAATCAACAATTATCAGGATACCCGATGCTCTTCTGTGCTTGGGACAATAAATAAGGAACTCGCCAACGGCTAATTGGTATATTTTAAACATGCATTATGCAAGAGCTAAATCTTCCTAGTGTAGGTGTTTCTATGGGCTTAAAATGTTATCTTAGTTATTCATTAGACACTGCCTGATAATTAACTTATCCAGACCATAATCAACTCGCGATATCAAATCTTTGGGTCTGAAGTGTTATCTATTATTAATTAGACTTTAATCAACTCTCAATAGTAAGTGCGCCACATATGATTTACACAAAAGACAAATATAACGACAAACCATCATACTCAGAAACAACAAACAAACAAACAAACTATTCAAAAAAGAATGGACAGAAAGAAAACACTGATCTTTATGGTATTGATTCATAGCTGTTATTATATTTAGGGGGGTTGGGATAGCCTAGTGGTCTAGAGTGCCGCGCTTCGACCTCTAGCTGGCTGGTCACCTCTGGCTTGCGGCTGTGGTTTCGAGCCCTAGTGTGAGCGTATGTGACATGGAGATAGGGGCACCTTCTCTCCCTCTGTTATTATATTGAGACAAGACTGCCCATGTGACTGGTACATGTGAATGATACAAAAGATCATTTTGATTTGGGTAAAAGTAACGATTTCTTTTAAATTAATACGAATTTCTTTTTGTCTAAAATTCTAGACTGATAGTTTGATTATTTGATTGAAGGAGAGACTGGTTTAACACCCACCCGACACAGACTAGTTCATTTCAGGGCTAACATAATAATATGGTTCCATTTCATTTCAATAATTCGCTAGCGTGTAAGGGTCTCAGTAGTGGGAGGAAACCGCAGGAAAGCATAAAACTCACGAGGTTGAGGGGGCGACCTTACTCCTTGTCGCGTAAAACCTTATGATGCAACACACACGACGTGCTAATCATTCGGCCATCCAACTCCATTAAAGCCCCAATACCACTCTTGTTGTAACAGAATAATATGTTCCAATCTTTATTCTGGTCAACAATTTGTACTATTTTACAATGTTTTAATTAAAAAATGATACAAATTTCATCTTATAACACCTAATTTTAAAGGTTGGAAAAATTCAACTACATGCCGTAACATGGTTTGAAAAGCCTTACGTAAGCTCTTTCAAATGCAACTTGGATTTAAACATATTTTCGAACCCTCTGGACAAATAAGATAGGTTGTAATGGATAATTTACACAACAGGTAGGACACTAAAACATCTTGTAGTTAGAATAAGGCTAATTTTTTTTTCTGGACCTGTCAAGCCAGCAAGAGTGTTATTGTCCCTTTAAACAAATTAAGATTATTAAACCGTTGCTTAATTCTTCGAAATCGTTTCGATCTTTTCTCGGCATTAAACGCAACAAAATACTCAGCTGATCGCATAATTCATTTTAAACAGAAACAATAAAGGGGAAAACAATTTTTACAATTTTGAAAAACTACATATAAAAACTGATGCCATACCTTGGTTATTATTAGGCCTATGTCTCTGTTTCTTGAGTTCCTTGGACATCATCCTTCTCATGGTAATCATTGTCTTGTTCACGTATCCGATTTGTTCAACGATGTCGTCATCGGACTTGGCAGCACCATGCATAGCCTTAGCGGTTATATCCAACAAACTGTTCAGCGAAGATATAAGCTTCGACAATTCTGCGTTCTGTGTCAAAATGGCCGTCCTCATAAAGTTGTACTGGTTCCGAATGGCCGCCAGCATCCCATCTTTTAAGGCCTCTTTATTCGGGGGCAATCGTCGGAGCTTTTTCAGATCTGACGTCAAACCTTCGTCGCCTTCCGTCAACAGAGTGGTGATGTTAAACATGGCGCTAGAGTGCATCGAAAGACGCTGTTTAAGCAGTTCTATATGTTTGGTGGAATTTTTCACGGTGTTCGACAATGGGATGCTGTTCATGGTGTTCATGTCCCCGTACGGCATCCAGTCCTGGTTGTTCCCCGGGGGCATCTCGCCCGTAGATTCAAATCTACTAGAGGGCTGATTGACCGCGGCGTTGTGGGCTATTATGTTGACTCTCGCCGACTCCCCTTTACACACGACCTTCACGGTATTTTTCACCAGGTCCATATCATATTCACATTGTTCGTTCTTGATGGGTTGGACGCTAACAAAACCAACGGCTAGCAACGAGAACAAAAATACAAAAATCACAGAAAAACGTTGTCCTGGCATTTTGTCTTAAAAGAAGTCTACCGTTTACAACTTGCCCGAATCGAATAAACTACCAGGAAGACTTGTTATCGCATCCTTTCCCGAGAAGATGTGTCTTCATTAAGAAATCATCCGTTCACTCAACATTTTATCCCAGAGGAGTCCATCGACTTTCTATCGTACAATCATACAACGTGCTATTTAAAATTAATTAAGAAGCATTCGGAACACGGTGATTTATTGCGTTGTTTGATTCTGGACAGCTTAATGACCACTCTGGGCAGCGAACCAATTTTAAAAGTCAAAATCATTGTTGGGCGAGGAGAAGAGTGATCTGGTCTGAACTCGTGCATTAATGGTTACTATTACATTAACCGAGATTAAATGTTGTTGAGTTCAGATCGTTAATGATTTATAAATACAAAACAATTCGAGTTAAAGTGAAATGAAATGGGGTTTAACGTCCTATAGACTGGTGGCCAGTCTTCTCCACGCACCAAAAACTGGCGAGTCCTCCCTTCCCCCCCCCCCAAAACGAAAGAAAAATGTAATCTCTAGAGACTGGGCAAAAAGAGCTTCAATCTCATCTAGTAGGTCAATCTGCATTATGTAGGTCGTGTGACGTCGTGCACGTGATCACGACATATCTAACTACAACGTGACATCAACCCTCAGACGGTCTCAGCATGACTGCTTTGCACTCCAGTCGAGACGCATGATTCATGTCACGTGACTCGGGGCGTGCTTGATAACTGTCAATCATTCCAAATAAGGTACGACGAAAAACATGGCAAGAACGCCATTTTATTGTGAAGTTCGCAAATTGTCCAGTCTCTGCTGCTGGTTACAGGTTTACTCAAAAAAAAAATTCTTATACAAATGGAAACGAAAGTGTTGGTTTACTAAAAATTAATACTTTTATATAAATCGAAATTTAAAATAAATAGAAGAGACTGGGCCAGTCAATACGTCCTACTGTGCTGCTACTAAACTGGGCTAATAAAGACGGACATACGCCATAATAATATGTACTATGAGGAAAATTTTGCCCGGAAAGCGGCACTATGGCCTCCTATTATATCAAATTCCATCTACCACAGGGCTTTTACGTGAACGCCAATGTGTACACGGCACCTCGGTTTTTTTGTCCCATCCGAACGACTAGACAGCTGTCATTGTCTGGCCCTCCGTCCTGCATCACTGACATCGGGGAACCACGCTTAAAAAAAACCCGATGAACTTTATCGACCAATGCAGGGATCGAACACCCGACCTTCCGGATAGCGAACCAGCGTCTTACCCACTTACCCGAGGTCCCGTATCCCCTAATGGTGTCTATATCGTCTTCATTGGTCATGTCCCTGCAGAAAAGTAGGACGTTAGACCCAACTTATCCCTGGAGCTACGGATGGGTCGCAAAACCGTAAAAGATCCCTTGACAGTTGGAATTAGATGTCCGGGCAGAGTTGTCCCCGTATGGCGTATGCCCGTCTTTATTGGTCTAGTTCGGAGCAGAACAGTGTGACGTTAAACCCCATTTCATATCAACTTCTCCCTGGAAGTTCGCTGACCAATATAAAACGAACTCGACAGATCGAGTGTATCAAGTGGGGGTGTTATATGTCCAGACAAAATTGACCTATATGGCGTATGCCAGTCTTCATTATCCCATTTTGGAGCAGAACAGAAGGACATTAAACCCCATTTCATACCAACTTCTCCCTGACCAATATAAAACGAACTCGACAGACCGAGTGTATCAAGTGGAGGGTGTTATATATCCAAGTGGCGTGTACGGTGTTTTCCTGTTCTTGAAGGCACGGTCGACTTGTAAACTCTATTTCTCACGCAAAGTCAGACTCTCAAACAATCAATAGCCGAGAATATTCATTAAATTTTCATCCCATCCCCAGAGAGACAGCGGCTTTAATTTGGATGTTATTGCATCCGTACCGTTAGAAAAACATTCCTTTTCATTTGTGGTTTTCGTCCAATTACCAGCCAGTTCGTTTTTACGTGCTCGGAATTTCTTTGATGAACAATTAACGAAAACATGAAGTTAATTCTCAATTGGTATGTAAATTATGATGTAGAAGAAGTTCTGCCAAGTTAAAGAGAAATTTTCGTTTATATCCAACGAAAGGATAAACTCAGTTGATATGCTTAAACACGCCCAGTCATTGTGTATGGTCATCTATTGACAACTTTATCAAACTTATTAGACTATATTTATTGTATTCATATGGGGGGGGGGGGTTTAGCGCGTTCGCTTTGAATCACAAGGTCTGTCATTGAGTCAACTGTCGTGGTTTCGAGTCCCTTTTTCGAAGGGGACTCATGCGAGTCTGACAACTAAAGTGTTGCCAAGTCATTCGGATAGGACGAAAACAGAGGCCAACCCGTCTATAACACAACCCGTGACCGTTGGAATTCGATGATGCCTTGGAGGAAATGACACTCTCCTTTATCTATGAAATAAAATGGGGTTTAACGTCCTATAAAAATACTGTTCTGCTCCGACTGGGCTAATGAAGACGGGCATACGCCATACGATCGATCCCTGCATTGGCCGAGAAAGTTCATCTCGATTTTCCGGCGTGGTTCCTCCTTGTCAGTGATGCAGAACGGAGGGGATGACAATGACAGTTGCCTAGTCGTTCGGATGGAACGGAAAACCGTCTTCAATTTGGCCAGGATAGGTGCTGAAGTGTGGGACGTTAAACCCCATTTCATTTCATTTCACGAGCTATGAATGAAATTTTACCCCGACAGCGGCACTACCTCCTAATCTTATATCGAATTCCAACTGTCAAGGGATGTTTTACGTGCACTCCAATGTTTACACGGGACCTCGATTTTTCGTCCAATCTGAACGACTAGTTATCTGTCCATGTCAAGCCAACCGTCATGTATCACTGACAAGGAGGAACATCGCCGGAAAATCTGGACGAACTTTCGCGGCTAATGCAGGGATCGATCCCCCGACCTCCAGGTTATCGAGCCATCATCTTACCCACTTAGCCATGCTATATTATAAAAGGCCTTTGATAAATATTTGGAAAAGACAGGGATGATTTACAACACCTGAATTGTATTTCTATTTACACATCAATATACATATAGGAATATATAAACATAAAAAAAACCCAACAAAACTAAAAGTTTGCATATAATGACAGAGATTATACTTAACCTTAATCCATACATGGGTAACTTGTGCACGTTAGTTTACATTCTAAAAACGTTAAGATGCAACACGCATGTGATAATCATTTGGCAATCCAATCCCCAATTAGAAGAGAGGGGGGTTGGGATGGCCTAGTGGTCTAGAGTGCCGCGCTTCGACCTCTAGCTGGCCGGACACCTCTGGCTTGCGGTTGTGGTTTCGAGCCCTGGTGTGAGCGTATGTGACATGGAGATAGGGGCGCCTTCTCAACCTCGTGGGTTTCCTCCGGGCACTCCGGTTTCCTCCCACTGCTAAAGACCCTATACGCGCAAGCGAATTATTGAAATAAAATTAAACCATATGTTAGTCCCGAAATGACCTAGTTGTGTTGAGTGGGAGTTAAACCCCAACTCTCTCTCTCCCTCTCTCTCTCTCTCTCGTGCACGTTGTATCTGTGTGAGTTTAGAAGACACTAGTGCATGGGACATAATGACATCTTCACAGCCAGGGGCCCATGTAAACTTAATCCGGCTCTGGAAGGCAAGGGCTGGAGAGCATTACACGCTTGCTCGGTGAGCACAGCCCCGACTCACACACAGAACGGGATACCTCAGAATTTCCCAGGACTTGAAAAGGGAATTCAGCGTGCGCGCTGTATCATAAATGCTGTCATTAAGTCAACTGGCGTGGTTTCGAATCCCCGGGTCCTCCGGTTTCCTCTCACTGCTAAAGACCCCTAAGCGCAAGCGATTTCTTGAAATAAAAATTTAAAAAACATGTGTGAGTCCCGAAATTACCTAGTTTGTGTCGAGTGGACGTTAAACCCGCTCTCTCTCTCTCTCTCTCTCTCTCTCTCTCTCTCTTATTAATCTCGTATGTGCAGATGATGATCTATTTTGACAGCTACCTGAGAAGTAATACTTGTATGTTAATACACCGGGCCCGCAATAAGACCCATGGGTACTCTCAATAATTAACAGATTTGGGTTCCCTCATTGTATTTAACAGTTGTATGTTGTCCTCAAGGGCTGGGTTCCGAATGCAATACTGTGTCTTGTACTTGTTTATATTGTATGCTGTCAGCATACAATATAAACAAGTACAAGACACAGTATTGCATTCGGAACCCAGCCCTTCAGGACAACATCTGAAAATATTTAGTCGTTTGGACGTGAACGTCAACACTACTTATCCGGACACGTAACCCTTTTAAGATTTCGGGTCATTTTTTTCATTTGGTGACCTGATAATCGATTTACGTTTCTTGAGAGGTCTATACAGTGAATGACCCATGTACTGTACCTGATAACAAAAGGTAAATTCCACCTACATATTATTTTTATAGAAAAAAGTCTGGTTTTATCCAGATACTGTATGATACGAATGTCTCCATTTCCAGATGCATACTGTCAGGTTTAAGTTATTTACAAGCGTATCACAAAAACCGGGTTTGTTGATCGGCCTTAGATAATGGGTTTTAAATGATTTTAACACACACAAATAGCGGTTACTGTTAGCCGTACCCACTGTGTCCACATGGAACTTCCTACTTTCTTTTAGGGTTAGGGTCAGGGTCAGGTATTTAAGATTAAAACCTTTGATACAAAAATGGGTGTCACGTCAAAATTGAATGCCCAAGAAGGTAATTGAACCCCAATTATTAGTGATATATCACTCAAGGCTGACATACTCATGAACTTTTGTCTTCTCTGATTAGTCGCATGTATGTCAAAATTCTGTTTATAGCTTTGAGTGTCTGGACTGTTCTGGTTATTAACGTGACAAGGCGAGTGACTAGACTGATCGAGAACCTAAATTTGACCCGACCTTCAACCTTTCACGGGGTCACGACAGCCTTGTAAAGATAATAACATAATATAAGCTGCGGTTGTACATTTATAATACGTCTGCCGTCTGCAATAGAAGTAGAACATACATGACGAGCTGAAGACGACAGACATCGCATAGAGATAGAATTCAAGCAGGACACATATTTACAAAATGGCAGCTGAAACTGAACACAAGCCGCCTCGGGTTGTTGTGATTGGAATTGATGACAGTGAATATTCGGAATACGCTTTCGATTGTAAGTAATTCGTCTCTTGTCTCTAGTTCTGACTACGTACTGCTGTTTTAATGCAGCAAATAGCAATTCCATTATAATTATTCATTATTGATACTTTCCCATTGCTTCCCATACAATGCTTACATAATAGGCCGTGACCTGAAAATGACAGCGTGGAGCAGTTTAAAAATAAATCCTGCAACCAAACGATGTAGCAAATGCCATGGAAATACAGTGTATGCATCGATATGGGTTTATGACTGGCAGTCAATCACTGGGAATTGTTGCTGTAATTGTAGCCTACTAATTCGATAGGCAACAGCCACAGGAGAGATAGCACTTTAAAGGGACAATAACACTCTTGCTGGCTTGACAGGTCAAGAAAAAAAAAATAGCCTTATTCTTACTACAAGATGTTTAATTAAGTGTCCTACCTGTTGTGTAAATTTATCCATTACAACCTATCTTACTTGTCCAGAGGGTTCGAAAATATGTTTAAATCCAAGTTGCATTTGAAAGTGCTTACGTAAGGCTTTTCAAACCATGTTACTGCATGTAGTTGAATTTTTTCAATTTCTAAAATTAGGTGTGTTAAGATAAAATTTGTATCATTTTTTAATTGAAATATTGTAAAATAGTACAAATTGTTGACCAGAATAAAGATTGGAACATATTATTCAGTTACAACAAGAGTGGTATTGGGGCTTTAAACAGGAGACTCGGCCATCGCCTGCATTATTATTACCGATAATAGAAATAATCTGTTATCTTTCATTGTCACGATATTTATGCAACCACCAGATAGTATAGATTACCATTTCAATTAGAAGCAGAAACATTGTACTGTCAGTCACAGGGGCACAAATCGATACCCTTGCAACCCCACCCCCCTTCTTCTATATAAGGGTGGGGGTGCAAAGGTATCGATTCGTGCCCCTGTGCTGTCAGTAGGCTAACGTACATTTACGAAACACAATACAGTACTATCTCACTGGACTGATTTGTACTATGTCTATTGCACAGAGTAACTGGAATACAATTTAGAATTAGAATGGGATTTAACAAATAAATTTTAAGGGCCTATCCGGCGACTTGGTTAACAAAGAAGGGGGGGTTGTAATAGAAATAATTGTCCTATTTTGCCAGGAGATCGGCTCTAAGACATATTCCAATTACCTAAAACTGCAAAGGCTTGTAAAATCAAGATCCTGTGTGTACACATTAACATGCAGTAGAACCCTTGACAATTGGAATGTCCTCTATTCTCCAAAACTTCTTTGGTTGTTGGCTTTCTTCGAAAAAAGCCCAATTTAATTGCCTCTTCTTTAAGTAATATTAATACTAAATCGATTTAGTAGATTTGAATTTTGAATTTCAGCCAACCTGAGCAAACAACATTGTCAGTTCCTAGTCTGTATATGTTTATATGGCGCAGCAGGGTGCTGGAACTTGATTTTTGTTCCATCCGAATAACTAGGCACTGTCTCTTGGCAGGTCCTGCACTGCTGACAAGAGGTTAGGAAAATGACAATGAACTTTCTCATGCAGAGTCCCCTCGGCTCACAGACTTACATAGCATCGTAGATTATTTTCGTCGTGTGTATGTTAGAAACTCTATGATGACATGTATTTGTTCAGCATTAGCACTGTTTGGCAGCAAATCAAAAAGTAATAGACATCTTGATTTTTTATACGCCCACATTGAAATGTGGTCGTATATTGCCGTCGCCCCCGTCCGTCCGTCAGTCGGTCCGGCGTCCACAATTGCTTGTGGACGCTCTAGAGGCCAAAGTAAATATTCGATTGACTTTAAATTTATACACAGTGTTTAAGGTCATGAGACGAAGAAGCCTATTGATTTTCAGCGATTTCTGATAATAACTGTCAGAGTTATGGCCCTTGATCATTCAAAAAAATCTTGTGGACGCTCTAGAGGCCAAAGTTAATATCCGATTGACTTTAGATTTATACACAGTGTTTAAGGTCATAAGACGAAGAAGCCTATTGATTTTCAGCGATTTCCGATAATAACTGTCAGAGTTATGGCCCTTGATCACTTCAAAAAATCTTGTGGACGCTCTAGAGGCCAAAGTTAATATCCGATTGACTTTAGATTTATACACAGTGTTTAAGGTCATGAGACGAAGAAGCCTATTGATTTTCAGCGGTTTCCGATAATAACTGTCAGAGTTATGGCCCTTGATCACTTCAAAAAATCTTGTGGACACTCTAGAGGCCAAAGTTAATATCCGATTGACTTTAGATTCATACACAGTGTTTAGGGTCATGAGACGAAAAAGTCTATTGATTTTCAGCAATTTCCGATAATTACTGTCAGAGTTATGGCCCTTGATCACTTCAAAAAATCTTGTGGACGCTCTAGAGGCCAAAGTTAATATCCGATTGACTTTAAATTTATACACAGTGTTTAAGGTCATGAGATGAAGAAGCCTATTGATTTTCATTGATTTGCGATAATAACTGTCAGCGTTATGGCCCTTGATCACTTCAAAAAATCTTGTGGACGCTCTAGAGGCTAAACTTAATAACTGATTGACTTTAAATTTATACACAGTGTTTGAGGTCATGAGACGAAGAAGCCTATTGATTTTCAGCAATTTCCGATAATTACTGTCAGAGTTATGGCCCTTTATCACTTAAAAACTTGTGGACGCTCTAGAGGCTAAAGTTAGCAACCGATTGACTTTAAATTTATACACAGTGTTTAAGGTCATGAGACGAAAAAGCCTATTGATTTCCGATAATTACTGTCAGAGTTATGTCCCTTGATCTCTTTAAAAAATGTTGTTGACGCTCTAGAGGCTAAAGTTAATAACCGATTGACTTTAAATTCATACACAGTGTTTAAGGTCATAAAATGAAGAAGCCTATTGATTTTCAGCAATTTCTGATAATTACTGTCAGAGTTATGGCCCTTTATCACTTAAAAAAATCTTGTGGACGCTCTAGAGGCTAAAGTTAATAACCGATTGACTTTAAATTTATACACAGTGTTTAAGGTCATGAGACGAAGAAGCCTATTGATTTTCAGCAATTTACGATAATTACTGTCAGAGTTATGGCTCTTGATCTCTTAAAAAAATCTTGTTGACGCTCCAGAGGCTAAAGTTAATAAGCGATTGACTTTAGATTTATACACAGTGTTTAAGGTCATGAAACAAAGAAGCCTATTGATTTTCAGCAATTTCCAATATTTACTGTCAGAGTTATGGCCCTTGATCACTTCAAAAATACTTGTGGATGCTCTAGAGGCCAAAGTTAATATCCGATTGACTTTAAATTTATACACAGTGTTTAAGGTCATGAGACGAAGAAGCCTTTTGATTTTCAGCGATATCCTATAATTACTGACTGAGTTCTGGCCCTTGATCACTTTCAAAATTTTGTGGACGCTCTAGAGGCTAAAGTTAATATCCGATACAAATTGTTGAAGGTCATGAGACGAACAAGTATATTGAGTTTCAATGAATTTAGATAACTTGAACAGCATGGAGGAGAACTTTATCAAAGCCAAACAAATTCCAATGATTTTCTGATAATTACATAATGAGTTGTTACTTTTAATCAGATTTTAGTGTTTTATAAATGTTTCATTATCGAAAAAAATTAAATATGCGACAACTCTTGTTGACTGCCCGGACGATTTAGCTGCTGTGGGCGTATGTTTCGTTGCCTGGCAACCTATGTTTTTTCATATTTTAACGAAAGTCGATTTTTACACAGTTCTAATAACTTAATAATTACATTGCCTGATTATAAATTGTTTACAATCTTTCGGTTCATATAATATACATATTGGGATACTACTCAGCAAGTTGATATAAAGCCCTCGTGCAAAACAAACCATCATCTACAATCTTAACTGCAAAACCGTAGCTCACCCATCTTCGTAAAGATCAAATTCACACTAATTTGTTCGATACATTTCAACCCCACCACTCTCTTGAAAGAAAGTCCTGAAGAGTCTGCGCCCCCACCTCTTTCTCTCACTCTCTCTATTCATCTATCTCACACACACATCTTTCTAAGCGAATTATTGAAATAAAATTTGAAAACCATACGTTAGTCCCAAAAGGACCTAGTTTGTGTGTCGAGTGGAGGTTAAACCCCATTTCTCTCTCTCTCTCTCCATAACCCCAAACTATATTATATCACCATATTTACACAATATATTTAAAGGAGAATACTAACGCAAAAAGTTCTTTTAATATGAAAAATAACGTTTATATTAGAATATTTTTGACCCTGCGAAATTTTAAAAGTCGCTCTAAATATTTTTACAAAGGAAAAATATACCAATAAACACCCAATTGACCTTTATGCATATCTGAAGCCTCGTTTAAAAAAAAAAAAAAAAAATCTGAAATGTGTTACATAATCAACTAAGTAAATGATAAAATTAAACTTTTACTTTAGCATTCTCCTTTAATTTACGGTCGTATATCTAGAATGTTTGCACGAGATCAGATACCACATGAATCTAATAATATACGGACATCCAATATTTGCATGAAATCAGATCCGATCAGCCTGTGAATCTATGAATATACATCATCTATGATTATACTTGTAGCCAAATAATACGGACATCCTATGAATAGAGATCTAATTCTATGAGTAATATACTGATACCTAATACGGACATCCAATGATAAAATTGAATATCTGCATAAGATGAGATCAGGGGCCGCGGAGCCGGGGGGGGCTAGGGGGGCTTTAGCCCCGGCAATAATTTTTAATAGTGAAAATAAAATGTCGCCAAAAGCTCAAAAAAGCGAAAAAAGGTTAGGGTGGGGGGGGGATATGGTCAGTAGCCCCCCCGAAATCGGGCCCGCTCCGCGGCCCCTGGATGAGATGACCCTATGAATATTAAATGGACATTCAATATTTATATATTGTTATTCAAGGTCAACTGGCTATATTAATTCAAGGTCAAATGACTATATTAGTAATAGAGAAACACGATGAGATAGGATAAGATAATGATGTTTATTGTATCAAAACGTCCATTAAAAGGACAGCATGCATACATATACACTTAGACATACATGTAGTCAAATACATTTAATTATTAGCCTACATATTACATTAAACACAATGAGCAGTATACAACATTATGATATTAAATAAATGGAATGAATGAAATAGGGTTAATGTCCTATGCTTCTGCACCTAACCTGGGCTAATTAAAGACAGGCATACGCTATACAGTGTGCTATGAGGGAAATTTTGCCCGGGCAGCAACTAAATTTCAACTGCCAAAGGATCTTTTACCTGCACGCCAATGTGTACACAGGACCTCGGTTTTTCCTCCCATCCAAATGACTAGGCAGCTGTGCTTGTCAGGACCCCTGTCTGCATCACTGACAAGGGGAAACCAGGCTGGGTTAGGGGTTTCAGTTAGATGTAGTTGCCACCAATTTTGATTTTGCTCTCTTATCAAAAGCCAAAAACACATATAATATGTTCGAGACTCAGACAGTATAAATATATGGCCTGGCTGTGGACTATATATAATATACAAAGTTCACATTGTTGGTAGTCTTCACAACAAAGGATAAAGTAAAGACATGACCCCGAGGTCATCGACATGTGGGCTATATGCTAAAGTTCATAGTTAGGACATATGTACGTAATAAAGCCTTACACAGGCTAACAATTAAAATGAAGAGCAAGGTGATTGACGATTGTCACTCGGCAAACCACAGCTGACTTCAGTGTCCTACTGTCAAGTTTCCGGCTTACCAACAGTGTTGTGGACGCAGAGGGATGAGAGAGAGGAAGGGAGAGAGAGTTTAACGCTCACTCGACATTAACCATAGATCATTTCTGGTCTAATATATAGTTATATTTTATTACCATAATTCGCTTGTGCGTAGGGGTCTTTAGCAGTGGGGGGAGGGGGGAGAGAACCCGGAGAAGACCCACGAGGTTTGACACGCTAGTTGACTCAACTACAGACCTTACGACACAAAACGCATAAGCTCTAACCATTCAGCTATCCCTCCCGCTCTAAATAGTTGGCTATAATTTTGATTTACAACAGCTAGAGACTGCTCCTTGAAGTTGAAGCCCTAGTATTTATTGTTATTTAAACATGCATTATTCAAGAGCTAAATCTGCCTAGTGCAGGTCTTTATTTGGGCATTAAATGTTTTCTAAAGTATTAATTAGACATTAATTAACTGATCCAGGCCTTAATCAACTTTGGATGGCATCAGATTGCTCCGATATTAAACAGATTAAAACGTTTCAGTGGTAAATCAAATATGGCGCGGCTAGAAGCTTCGAGTCGTAGCTTTGATCATCCAGGACCGTGGTTGAAATTATTGCACAGGTCGGTCAAATCATTAAATGCCTATTTCTTCGCTTGCAATAGAGTAATTTGAATGAAATTTTCAAATTATTCATTTTACATCATCTACTTTCGAACTATTATAGCAAGAATGGCTAGTTCTTATCTATATCTTGAATAATGTAACTTTAAGTGGGTTATATTTTAAATCATGTCACTCCAGACGCTGCTGACACGCTGTATTGAGTGTATGCTTATCTCGTTAACTTTATTGAATGTCAACAACTCGTGGTTAGGTCAAATTTATTGTGTAACAATACAAGCTTTGACAATGGCATCCATTTTAAAAATGCAAGGCGTTATCAGTTTATCGTAAATTGAATTGCTTGAAGTTGAGCCTGTGCCTATACATGTACCTCTTTATCTGTTGTTTTGGGTCGTGTCCCCAGACGACTGCACATACCTACACAAAATATTTTATAAGATAAGATAAGAAGTCGTACATTAATAAGGAGAAAATGCACACATAAACATTTAGTAGAGTCACATACAATACATAGAAATACGTACATCTAATGGTACAATGCACAGGAAACACGTAATCTAATGGTACAATGCACAGAAAACACATTATCTAATGGTACAATGTATAAAAACACGTACATTTTATAAAACAGTATATAGAAACACGTATATCTAATGGTACAATACACAGAAAACACGTACATCTAATGGTACAATACATAGAAAACACGTACATATAATGGTACAATACAACACAGTCCTACGCATGCGCGAATTATGGTAATAAAATATAAATATATATAAGACCTGAAATGATCTATGGTTAATGTCGAGTGAGCGTTAAACTCTCTCTCCCTTCCTCTCTCTCACCCCTCTGCGTGGTCATGGTTGACACTGTTTGTAAGCCTACCATCCGATGGATGGAAACAAATGCTTACCATATGGCATCAGTATTTATTAAATATACCATAGATATACCTTAAAGGGGCTAAATCTCTGTTATTTGGCCCCTAGAAATGGACACAAATGGATCGCAACACATATAATTATGTAAAAAGAATGTGTATATACTAATTTACATTCAATCATTTATATTTTTACTGTAATTTCTATTTCAATGTTGATATAAATTGACCAATAAGTTGTGTTTGCAATGACGATTGGTACGCGGGTGTGGGTCAATGGCCAGATGGTTAGCGCATGCCTGTTGCATCGTAAGGTCTGTCACTGAGTCAATTTCGGCAGTTGTGTTGTACGTGACAAGGAGTAGGGTCAGACACATACCATTGTCATGGGTGTTCTCCGGGTCCTCAAGTTTCCTCCCACTGCTAAAGACCCCTACAAATATTGAAATAAAATTGAACCATATGACAGTTGGATGTTTAACCATCTCTCTCAATGTCGAAGACTGGATGATATTGAGTTAGCGACCTGCCTCGTTTAAAACCCATTTCATATCATTATATATCCACCACAACCACAAAAGAGAAAACATTGTTGGTTTTCAGTCCGTTTAAATATTCTGAATGGCTGAGTTAATTGAGGTGCAGTGCAGCGGTGACCTTACAATAGTTACATGTTTACAGCTAGATTACCATTTAAATGTTTTATCGACATTTTGTATTAATGTCAGTCATTCAATAATAGCTGTATTTAAATAACGCATTGTATAGTTTTTATCATCGTCAAATGTAACGAGGCTAAGAGATAAATGATCAGAATATATATCCAGTTAGATAACAAGTGGCGTGGTTTCGATTCCCCGGTTGTACGTAACCAGGAGTAGGGTTGCCTGTCTAACCTCGTGGGTTTCTCGTGGTCATCTGGTAACCTCCCACCGCTAAAGACCCCTACAGCCTACGCACAAGCGAATTATTGAAATAAAATTGAACCATTTGTTAGTCCCATTTCTCTCTCTGTCTGTCTCAGTCTGTCCTTCTGTCTGGTCCCATTTCTTTCTCTCGCTGTCTGTCTCACTCTCTCTCTCTCTTTCTCTCTCTGGAGCAAACAACTTACAATTGAATAAACCACATTTATGACAACAAAGAACATGTGAACAGCATGTATAAATAAATAAAACTAGTTTAAAGTAAACAGCGAGAGAGAGAAATTGCAATATAAAATCACAGTTGAACAAGAAACATACATAACAAACAAACATACATACAGACATTAGCTGGTCGGAGAGCCGTGGCGATAGAGAGGCGGCTTCTCACCAATGCATCAAGGGTTCAATCCCAGCTCAGGGCAAGAACTTTATCGTCGTAAGTGAGAGGGATATTCGGTCTCCCGTCCGATCAGGCAGGTTTCCCCCGAGTTCTTCGGTTTCTTCCTGCAGTAATGATCGAAATCATTCGCACGATCTGTGCCAAGGGCCAAATCGAAAAACAGGCCTTAGGCCTAATTTGCTACCCTTGTAAAATGACGAGATTATTATTATTATTATTATTATTATTAGACATACATAAAACTAAAGCATAATGAGATTGAGGGGGGAGGAGGATAGCCAATAGAACAGCATCTTTGGAGGTGATTGATTTTAACAAACAAGGCAGATTGGTGAACATTGAGGAGGGGATAATATGCTCATATTGAATATTGAAATGCTGTCCGTCCATCCATCATCGTTCTCAAGTTTTTACTATAAAAAAACTCTTCGTCACATCATTTATAGTTTATGCACAGTGTGATATATTTTCATGACAAGAAGACCCCTATTTAATTTTAATGATATGCTATAATTACTGTCAAGAGTTTCTGGCCCTTTCTTTTCAGTTTATTTAAAGAATTTTCAGAAGAGTTGTGACAAACTGATATTGGTGCATGTATCAGAATTTTCATCGCTCATACACACGAGTAAGTAATCCAAGTTTTATCCATAATTCTTCCTGCATGGTGTGAACAATAATATATTTTATTTTACAGTTTATATGAACAATGTGAGACACCCAGAAGATAGATTAATTCTGGTCATGGTGCCCGAATATGGCACAGTTATTGCATCGCGTAAGTAATCGGACAATCTCCCTCTTTTCACTTGTTCAATATTATTATATATACCCAACACTTATTATTATACTCAACTCATATCTATATTAGTCCCAAAATGACCTAGTTTGTGTCGAGTGGACATTAAACCGCTTTTCTCTCTCTCTCTCATATGTCTACTTGTTAAATATTATTATACATATACCCAACTTATATCTCTTCATTAGTCCCGAAATGACCTAGTTGTGTCGAAATGACCTAGTTGTGTTGAGTGGACGTTAAACCCAATTTCTCTCTCTCTCTCTCTCTCTCTCTCTCTCTCTCATATCTCTACAACTTGGGTATCATGTGTAGTTGTGCTGTTTTTGCAGGCGTTTCTATATTTAATGTTAATTTCAAACCATTCTTGGCAAATTGTTAATAGTCATTGAGTTCATTTTAAATTACTCTCTTTAAAATTAATTTTTTAGTCTGTTAATTACTCAACAACGTCCAGGAAAGTAAAATCTAGACAGACCATTTTAAACTATGTCCATGCGACAGTTGGAACCCCCATTTTGATGGTTTTCAATGATTTTGAACAATTCACCAACAATAGTTTGATACCGAACATTATAAAAGAAATGAAATTAAATTATATGAGGTTTAATACTTTTCTGCCCTGACTGAGCTAATGAAGACAGGCATACGCCATGCTGTGCTATGAGGAAAATTTTTCACTTCGGGCCTATTCTTATATCGAATTCCAACTGCCAATGGATCTTTTACATGCGCGCCAATGTGAACACGGGATCTCAGTTTTTCATCCCATCCGAACAACTGGACACCTGTCCTTGTCAGGCCTTTGTTCTTCACCACTGACAAAGGTAAACCACCCTGGAAAATCCTAATGAACTTTCTCGTCCAACACCAGGATCAACCTGCGACAATTAGAATTTTAAAACTTTTTTCGGCCAGTTTACCAAAAAGAATCGCCAGCACCGCAAAATATTATCACCAAAATTGGCGCCAAAATCAAATTTGAAATAGACACTTTGATTGCAAATGGCAATGTTGGCAACCGAAAGTGAGCCCTGTCCTCCAGGTTAGCGAGCCAAAGTCTTATTTAAAAACAGAAATTCCAACTCAAACAGCACAACTACATAATACCCAAGCTGTAATATTAATCCACGTATTTATCAAGGCTCTGTTTATTATCTTTCAAACTACATACTCAAGTGAACGTTAAATCCTTTTACTCTCCTTCTAGAAAAACTTGATACTTTTTTTGATTGACAAATTTTGGCATGTCGAAATATTTAGAATGAGTAATTTGTATTTAGCAGTAATATTTCGAATACATCTACATGTATTTAATTTGCATGACTTTAACAATAAAATAAGAGAAATGTATGTGATTGTGGGTGTCTTTTTGCATGTATGTATATATATATATTTATCCTTCAATTTAGAATTCCATGTCAAGAGAATTTTTATTACCAATTGGCAACCTTTTTTTTTTACAAATGGTGATATCTTCGCCACTATTTGACCTTGGAAGCTGAAAATTGGTATTTGGTAGTTTTAGACCATTTCCTTTTTCATGTACTTTTCCAGATATTTTTTAGGGGGTGGATTTCCTAATTTCCCAAAAATTGGTCCATTTGATATGGAATGACCCAATTATTTCTCCTGCATTTCCTCTGCTAGTCTAGCTTTATTCAGTATATTTTCCATGACTTTGTGTAACCTTCAAATGTTTGTTTATAACTGGGGGAAGTATGAATAGTATACCTGGTACTATGGTATATTTTTAAAGCTGCATTATGTAAGATTTAGATCAAGGGCTGGACGTTCTTGCTATAAAAGTTTTGAAAAATTTGAAGGTGCATTATGTAAGATTTAGATAAAGGGCTGGACGTTCTTGCTATAATAGTTTGAAGATAGATAATGAAAAAGTATATATTTAAAATTTGATTCAAATTACTTGATGCAGAGACTTAGCCTCGATTGTCAATTTTATTGTTGGATATTCAAATCTCGCGGTTGTTTAAATCCATTAAAATCTCTGCCATTCGATGGTATAGAGAATTGATTAGGATTTACATGTCTAAATAATAATTTATTTAAAGGGACAATAACACTCTCTGGCTTGACAGGTCCAGAAAAAAAAATTAGCCTTATTCTAACTACAAGATGTTTAAGTGTCCTACCTGTTGTGTAAATTATCCATTACAACCTATCTTACTTGTCCAGAGGGTTCGAAAATATGTTTAAATCCAAGTTGCATTTGAAAGTGTTTACGTAAGGCTTTTCAAACCATGTTATGGCATGTAGTTGAATTTCTCCAATTTTTAAAATTATGTGTGTTAAGATGAGATTTGTATCATTTATTAATTGAAATATTGTAAAATAGTACAAATTCTTGACCAGAATAAAGATTGGAACATATTATTTAGTTATAACAAGAGTGGTATTGGGCCTTTAAAATTTGAAGCCTGTAGACAGACTGGGCTAATGAAATGAAGTTGGGTTTAACCTCCTACTGTTATGCTCCGCTAAGTGGGTAAGACGCTCAATTGCTACATGCGAATGTGTACACCGGACCTTGGTTTTCCATCCCATCCAAACCACTATACAGCTGCTGTCCATCCTGCACTACAGACAAGGGGAATCCATGCAGAAAGTTGCGATGATCTTTCTCGGCCAACTACGGGAGTGAACCTCCCAAAAAAACATCAACGAGGTCATTTCGGGACTAACATATGGTTCAATTTTATTTCAATAATTTACTTGCATGTAGGGGTATCTACACTTGTCTTACACATCCTCGAAAACCCAACTTTTTTCTACTGAGGGTAGGGGATGTTGGATGGCAAAATAGTTAACATGTACTACAGACAAGGGGAATCCATGCAGAAAGTTGCGATGATCTTTCTCGCCCAACTACGGGAGTGAACCTCCCAAAAAAACATCAACGAGGTCATTTCGGGACTAACATATGGTTCAATTTTATTTCAATAATTTACTTGCATGTAGGGGTATCTACACTTGTCTTACACATCCTCGAAAACCCAACTTTTTTCTACTGAGGGTAGGGGATGTTGGATGGCAAAATAGTTAACATGTACACGCTGTATCATGAGGTCTTTTATTGATTCAACTGGCATGGTTTCGATAACCTGGTTGTTCGTGTCAAAAACAAGAAGTAGGATCGCCAGTCCAACATTGTAGGTTTTCTCTGGCCCACCTGTTTCCTCCCACTGCTAAAGACCCCTACGTGCTAGTGCATAAATAAAATTAAACCATATGTTTGTCCCGAAATGACATAGTCATAATTTGTGTCAAGTGGAGTTAAACCCTCTCTCTCTCTCTTAATTTTAAATCACAACTATATATATATCGAATCAGGGGTTAGTGAAGTATAAATAATCTGGATCAAGTAAAAAAAAACATAAATTAGAAAAAAATGTTGTGGACGTAAAATATTGGAAGGTTGATGATTTTATGATAAATTTCGCTCTCTCTCTCTAATTCCATTTATAGTTCTCTGGTATAAACCTTAATGAAAGCTGTGAGATAAAGACATGAGTTATTTTTTTGATGTTCGACCTCTCTGTGTGTAGATTCTATCTTTAAACGAGTATTAAAGTACCTGCCATGTTGTATATCTATATCTTGCCAAGTATCAGATATTATTTGTTTAACACATGTATAGATAGATAGATAGATTGTGGGTGGATGACTGAATAGTTAGAACGTGCACATTGTATCATAAAGCCTGTCATTGAGTCAACTAGTGTGGTTTCGAATCCCCAGTTGTACGTGACAACGAGTATGGTCGCCTGTCTAACCTTCGTGGGTTTTCTCCTGGTCCTCCGGTTTCCTCCCACTGCCAAAAACCCCTACGTGCCAGCGAATTATTGAAATTACATTAAACCATGTTAATCCCAAAATGACCTAGTTTGTGTCTAGTGGACATTAAACCCCATTTCTCTCTCTCTCTCTCTGTCTCTGCCATGATGTATATCTATTTGTTGGCAAGTACCTGTATTATTTGTTTAACACATGTATTGTACGTAGAGATGGATTGTCTAATTACCATCTGAGAGTCGGTATTGAGAGTGCGTATAAATACTTACATTTGCCAAATATTTCACCCCATGTAGAAGAAAACAACTTAATCCCACAAGCAGCATTGTTTTATACATATACTTAACTTATGCCGTCTGTCTAAAATTAGCTCCACTTTAAAAACAGACACTAGGGTAGTTGACTGACATTTTAATTCCTAAATCAAAGATTTTAGTTGAAAACATAGAGAATTTTGAGAACTAAAAGGTTTTATTTAGTATGTCTGCGCAAGTGAATTATTGAAATAAAATTAAACCATATGTTAGTCCTGAAATGACTTTGTTGTGTTAAGTGGACTTTATACCCCATTTCTCTCTCTCTCTCTCTCTTTATTTAGTATGTTAAATGGTGTAAAAACACATTAAAAACCAGTATAGTACTTTTTGGATATGGCGACAATTCAAGGCAAGGTCTTTTCTCGAAGTAGGTAGTTCTCCGTGTGCAGAATGTGTCTTCAGGCCTTGGAATATCTCTTTTGGATGTATCTGTCAGGCACATTTTCAACTTAGTGCCGAACATGTATTAATAATATCAGCAAAAAGGACAAAATGACAGGCACCAGAGGTTTTGTGCCTGACAAAGCCTGAATCTTTGTCTGACATTGTCAGTGTAGGGTGCCTTATTTCCAGGATATCAAGAACATTAATTTTCGTTAGTTCTTACCTGTCGTGTGTCTTGTATGTGCAGGGTATATAAGATCGTTTATAGTCTCTGATCTACGCAGAGGGTGGTTGGGTGGCCGCGTGCGCATTGGTCAGAAGGTCTGTCATTGAACCAAGTGGAGCAGTTTCGATTCCATGTGACAATGATAAGGATCGACTGTCCAACCTTGTGGGATTTTCTCCGGTCCTCGGGTTTCATCTAACTGTTAATTAAGACACCTATGCGCAAGCAAATTATTGATATGAAATTGAACCATGATTTAGTTTGTGTTGAGTTGAAGTTAAACCCATTTCTGCTCCTCATTCATTATCCCACGTTTTGGGTAATTTATATGCTTATTTTGACAAGATACTTAAGAGATTTATCGAGGAGTGTTTATTAAGCACGTAAATCTTTGATTTATATTTTATATCGCCTGGAAGTATGGCACCTGTCACAGACAAAGTTTCTGGTTATTTCAGACTCTGCTCTCTAATTGGTTCCCTCTCGGTTTGTGCCTTTATCAATTAGTGTCACATTACCGGTATACTTATAGGTAATTATATATATCAATAACATGTTAAACTGTGAAGGCTGACTTGGGGATATTATGTATTACCCACTGTCAGCTTCAATAAATAAATCAGACCAATTTGTTGGGAATCGAAATTCGGAAAGTCAATTATGCCATGTTCACACCTAATGCGCTTTCAAAGCGCTTTCCGTAAAACGCCCTACGGAAGGCGCTTTCGTTACCACGGGTGGCGTCACACTACAAATTAAACCGCTTTCGATTCGCATTAAAACACGTCACACTCAATGCGCATTAACAGCTTTCCCCATGCAATAAAGCGGAAGTACTGCACTATGGCCTACTCTGATATCGAATTCCAACTACAGAGGGATCTTTTACGTGCATACAAATGTGTACAAAACACCTCTATTTCCATCCCATCCAATCAACTAGAAAGCTGTCCTTGTCAGGCCACACAATTACAAAGCACATAGTTATAACCCTGCCAATATTATTAGTAAGTTATAGGGTCGCTTGTTCTGGAGTGTTTTCAGGTCCTCCAGTTTCCTCCAAATGCTAAAGATCCCTCCGCACCAGCGGAAATAAAATTGTTAGTCCCAAAATGACCTAGATTGTGTCAATGGAGGTAAATCTCTCTCTATCTCTCTACTCTCTATCTCTCTCTCCCCTCTCTTTTTTCTCTCTCATTCATGTAACAGCTGTTAAGATATGGCTATATTTATCCCAGTTTTCCCTTTGATCTGAAAATAGAGAAATACAACCTGGTGCTTACATTGGTTATAGATAATTGCTGTCACTAGCAAACATTGTCAGATAGGAACACATGTATCTATTTTTACACAGGATTATCCAGCAAGTTTTTCTTTTGTCAGTTGTGCAGGACTGAGGGCATGACAAGGAACAATGTCTAGTCATTTGGATGGAACAAAAAAATGAGGTCCCGTGTACATTGACTAGCACCTTAAAGAACCTTTGATAGTTTGAATTCGATAAGAGAGTAGGTCATTTTGCAGTCTTCTGGGCATAAAATTATCCCTTTTCCTTAAGTCGGTAAAAAGCATGTCTACCCTCGCGTTTGTATTACAGGAGCTAAACCGCTAACATTTTGGACCTAGATATTCACAGAAGTTGATCGCAACGCATATAATACTGTAATATGAATGTATATAAACTGATTTACACTGGTTTCCATTTTTACTACAATTTCAAATCAGTTATGTTCGGCGAAATAAGCCAGCAATTTCAATCAAGTGCACATTTCTAGCGTCTAGTTATTCCAGTCTACATAACTCTGTTTGGTTTGATGCAATATGTCTAGAACTGGGGCTGAAGCGCATTATGGTACTTAACAATGTTTAAAAAAATATTTTATCTTAAATATCGGATATTAGAAGCTCATCTTTTCCCAGTAAGTTTACATCATCAATGTTGATTTAAATTGACCAATAATTCTTGTTTTCGATGTCGAAGATTTTGGAGGATTTTGAGTTACGTACTAAGGTCCTTTAAGTCAATATCTCAGTGAATATTAATCATGTATCTGTTTAGTATTCCATGAGTATTGATTGTCAAGGGAGACAACTGGGTATAATTAATCATGACATTGAACAGATCGACATTCACACGCTAACTTTTAAAAAAAACAAACGTATTATACTAGCTTATTGGTCATTAATTTACATTCAACAGATAGATTGTGGTTTCTATTCTCGTACCAGCATATTATAAAAGTCCAATACAATTACACGCTAACTTAAAGGGACAATAACACTCTTGCTGGCTTGGCAGGTCCAGAAAATAAATAATAGCCTTATTCTAACTACTAGATGACATCGCACCTGGTACGTTCGTGCATTTTTATGCGCGAACTCTTAGTTTTCCTATTACTCGCACGCGCACGGGCACTATTTCTTTTTCTTTAGCATGTACCAAAATCTGTGTTTTCGCGCGGAGGTACTTTTGAGGTATTAGCCTGAGAAGCATTAACATTTGCCACTGTACCTGTGTATCGCTAATTATAAATCGAGTGTTTGATGAAAGTTTATATAGATCCTGAGTGTTATTTTCAGTACAGAGGTTATTCCCGTTCTATTATTTGCTAAGCAAACCAATGGGACTATTTTCTCAACAGTGTATGAACGTGTCCTTAAGCGATAATATCCTTACACCGAGAGAAATTATCTAGTCTCGGTGAAAAACCATGATCATCTGGTAAAAAATTACTTTTCTATTTTTTGGAACGGAAAACAGTGTTTTTAAAAACAAACGAACCTGCCGCACGTGAGGAAGTCATTATATTAATAATAACAGACGAGAACTCTTTTTGGGCACAGGCTTTCTTACTGAGTAGTAAATCGTCCACAAACAATCATTTATGACTATAGGAAATCTAGCGACGACTGTAGACAGTAAGTGGCTTATAAACTATACTTTTGAGTCGTGATTAATCGCTTTGAGTCGAGAATATCAGCTTTCAGGTCACCGATAACCAATTATGTCAGAAATACTATACTGACATTCGCTTTTTTCAAGTTGTACGCGAACTAACTGTCCTAACTCAGTAACTATCTTCGTCAGCTACTTTCAGTTTCACAATGGCTTGTACGACATTGCTAAGTAATATGTACTCACCCGTGTTATTTGCTGATAAGGAAGCCCATCAAATAAGATTAATTAACAAAACAACTATAACTGAGTAGTGATTAAAATACTTCATTTTTTTTTCTTTCTCAAATAGTAAATGAGTTTGATTGACCGATGACTGCTAATGTTTTTTCGTGAATTAAACGGGATAATTGCAATCAACCCACGATCTTAAATTTTCCTGAAAAAAAAAACTTCCTTTGTTGAACGCACTATAATTTATCGATTGGTATTGCCATCTACGACCAGATTGTCGAGGAATGCGTCAACGCACAGCTTACGGATTATTCTAGGGGCTTGTTTTTGTGTATGTCATTTTCAGTATATTATTCGTTTTTAACAAATTTATACAACTTTTATGGGAAACTATGATTATCAAACAACCGTAAACCCAACTGATATTTTATCGTTTGCTTGGGCCTTTTACGAACCACGTGTAAGTCATGAACTTAATAAATATTTTCTTCAACCCTAACTAACGTGACGAAATTTATGACGTAGCTGGCTTTTTTTTTCGCATGTACACAGTGACTAGCCATTTTGCGCAGTAATCCCAGCCAGAATTTGGCTATTTTGTTAAAATTGCTATAAAAATTTTAATTTTTGTTTAGAACTGAAATAAATTAACTATTAGTCAATCCCCACACTAAAAATGAATAAAATGGGGTTTAACGTCCTACGCTTAAGCACTGTACCTGGGCTAATTGAAGACGGGCATACGCCACAGTGTGCAATGAGGGAAATTTTGCCCAGGCAGCGGCGCTACGGCCTACTCTTATATCGAATTCCAACTGCCAAGGGATCTTTTACGTGCACTCCAATTTGTACACGGGACCTCGGTTTTTCGTCCCATCCGAACGACTAGGCAGCTGTCCTTGTCAGGCCCTCCTTCTGCATCACTGACAAGGGGAAATCACGCCGGAAAATCGAGATGAACTTTCTCGGCCAATGCAGGGATCGAACACTCAACCTCCAGGCTAGCGAACCAGCGCCTTATCCACTTAGCCACCGTGATCCCCCCACACTAAAAACATTAAAATAATTGATTGTGTATATCTGAAATAGACCCGACCAAAACACAAAATAATTCCAAGATGTCAGCGCCCATGAGCGAAAAGTTTCGGGACGCTATACATTTTCAAAGTCGAAGTTAGGAGTTACAAACTTAAATAAAAGACAACTAATAATGTTTTCATTTCTTTATTATTATTCATAATCTGTCTTCGGCCATCATCTAAAATGAAAAAAGATAAGTTATTACTATTTCTACATAAATTCTTAGAAGTCCCAACTGTCGTTTATGTCGAGTACCGAGTCACAAATAATAATTATTTAGCTTGGTCCGAGTGGTCTTTTAGCTTGGTCCGAGTGGTCTTTTCACTTGGTCCGAGTGGTCTATCAATTGGTGCGAGTGGTCTTTTTTATGGTCCGAGTGGTCTTTGGTCCGAGTGGTCTGGATACCTATTTCCCCCCCCCCTCTCGAAACATGTTATCAAGGCAACCCCTCCAGGGTTATAGTTATTTTTCAGGCATATTTATGTTGCCTGCATGGTCTCGAAAACTTTCACCTTTGAAAACCTTTTATTTGTTAATAATATTTGATATCACAACATTTTTTTATAAAACACTATGCAGTCAATTTACAACAAACTATAATTTAAACTTTAATCTTATATATATGTGAATTCAAACCTAATTCTAATTGAAAAAATATGTATCGAAGTAATAAACAGAGAAAAAAATTTATGTAACGGATAGACATAATAAATATTTTTAATAGTACCATACATTATTGACGGTCTCCTGTAAGTGACACAAGACAAAAGACCTGCCAAGACAGATACCTAGTCATTCGCATGGGAAGAGCAGCTTGGGTCCTATGTACACCGTGCCATACACATTACAGATTCCGTTTCAGTTGATAATCATTTTAAGAGTAGGCTGTAGTGCCGCTGTCCAGGCAAAACCTCCCTCATATCACATTTTATGAGAATATAAACCCCATTACCTTTATTTCATCCTAACCATACCAATTTGGTGACTTTAAACTTACAGTGAAATAGTGTTACAAAAATCAAAATTAACATAATGATCGATAATAAGGTTACGACGAGTGTTTAATTATAGTTTATTAACTTCGAAAACAAAAAATTCAATTAAACCATATACAGAAATAGCAATTTTTTGAAATAATTAATATATCATTACATTATGACAATATGACCAGTCAGTGTCAATAATTGCCTCAAACTTTAATATAAATCTTAAACATATAAATATAGTGCAATTTTTAATGACTTTAACCTCAAATATAATAGTGTACAATAAAAAGAACTTAATTAATATAATAAATTGTAGACAAAATGGAATCAAACACTTTCAATTCATAATCTTCTCTGAGTGACAATTCTTGGACATTGTCCACAAAAAATAGGTTTCAAATGTAATTCACAAACCCCTCCCATGTCCCCATATTTACTATAACGTAAAAATAATCTTCACCTGGTTTTAAAACCGAGAATATCTCTCTTGTGACATCATATTAACAGAAAATACTCGTTTCCTAAAGCAGCTATCTTGAATTATTATGTCATATAAACGTAAACACTAGGTCAGTAGTTTAAGTCTTTACTATCCAGCCCTAATTATCCTATATAAGCCATAGTAATCCTGTTTATCAAGTCCTCTCAAAAATTTTAACATAGGAATTTGCTATTGCAAACCTTTACATAAAATTTTCTCAACAATTTCTTAAGTACAAACAATTTTCTTGCTTATACTATGTTTATCTTGCATTAAAGTCGCCAAATATAGTACATTCTGATACATTAAATACTATATTTTAAGTTTAAACCTTTTTTTCTGACTGACACTGTGGTTACAACATACCAATACCTCCATATTCAAAGCTCTATTAACAACCTGTTTATTAAGAAATTATATCAAAGCTCTTATTCTAAAACTGTTTCCTTCCTCACAACAGGTATCAATTATGTCTAAATCAGTATATAGTTCAATATTTATAAAGTTGAGGTTTATAATAAGTAACCTGTAGCATAATTTAGTATTGCTACTGACATACTTAAACCGGTATAATTCTCCTGTATTATAAGTGTGAACATGACAGGCAAAGATTTTAATTGTAAATAATATATTTTATTATTTTTTACTCTTTTATAAATACTCAACTCTGATTCTATATAGTTTATAAAAAATCAAAAATATTTGTTCTTAGTATTGTACTTTAATGTTTTATAGTTTTGCCTGTATATACACTTAAAATTCTTAATTTACACTTCAAATAGATATAAAATGAATTGCATATTTGGAAGGGCCAAATTGGAAAAAGGCCTCAGGCCTAATTTGCTACCCTTGTAAAATGACGTGATTATTATTATTATTAGTGACGAGTGTAGTAAGTGCGGTCCGTCCGGCGGTCCGGCGTCCACAAGCGTCCACAATTGCTTGTGGACGCTCCAGAGGCTAAAGTTAATATCCAATTGACTTTAAATTTATACACGGTGTTTAAGGAAATGGGGTTTAACGTCCTACTGTTATGCACTTAACCTGAGCTAATTGAAGACGGGCATACGCCATACAGTGTGCCATGAGGGAAATTTTGCCCGGGCAGCGGCGCTACAGCCTACTCTTATATCGAATTCCAACTGCCAAGGGATCTTTTACGTGCACTCCAATGTGTACACGGGACCTTGGTTTTTTGTCCCATCCGAACGACTAGGCAGCTGTCCTTGTCAAGCCCTCCTTCTGCATCACTGACAAGGGGAAATCACGTCGGAAAATCGAGATGAACTTTCTCGGCCAATGCAGGGATCGAACACTCGACCTCCAGGCTAGCAAACCAGCGCCTTATCCACTTAGCCACCGTGATCCCCCCGGTGTTTAAGGTCATGAGACAAAGAAGCCTATTGATTTTTAGCAATTTCCGATAATTACTGTCAGAGTTATGGCCCTTCATCACTTCAAACAATCTTGTGGACGCTCTAGAGGCTAAAGTTAATAACCGATATCAGCGATTTCCGATAATTGATGTTTGAGTTATGGCCCTTGATCACTTCAAAAATTCTTGTGGATGCTCTAGAGGCCTAAGTTAATATCCGATTGACTTTCAATTTATACACAGTGTTTAAGGTCATAAAGCGAAGAATCCTATTGATTTTTAGCAATGTCCGATAATTACTGTCAGAGTTATGGCCCTTGATCACTTGGTAAATTCTTGTGAACGCTCTAGAGGCCAAAGTTAATATCTGATTGACTTTAAATTTATACACAGAGTTTAGGTCATGTGACGAAGAAGCCCGTTGATTTTCAGCAATTTCCGATAAATACTGTCAGAATTATGGCCCTTGATCACTTCAAAAAATCTTGTGGACCCTCTAGAGGCTAAAGTTAATAACCGATTGACTTTAATAATCATATTTTAGTGTATTATAAATGTTTCATTAACGAAAAAAGTAAAATATGCGACAAGCCTTGTTTACTGCCCGGACGATTTAGCTGCTGTGGGCGTATGTTTCGTTGCCTGGCAACTCTCGTTTAAAGTTGTACGCGAACTAAATGCGTTTGTTACATACTGACAGAGCAGCCCGGAGTCGAGCAAAAGCCGCCCGACCTGTCTTCGTCAGCTAGTTTCAAAATGGCGTACAAGCAGTGCAAGTGGGAAAAGACGACAATAAAATCAGAAATATGTTATTTATTATTGTCGCACTTATTACATCACTCCTGTCGAACAAATCATAAAGCTGTGGTGTTACGGTGGCGGCATAGTATTTCACCGTAACACCACAGCCACTCTAACCATTCATAATACACCTAACTATCACTCCCTACACTCCCTCGTCTACTTTCCCAAACGTCAACAACATATCTCATACCTCCATTTCGCTGATTAACCCTTGTACCATGTCTACTGGATGTTTAAGTGTCTCATCTGTTCTGTAAATTATCCATTACATCCTATTTTACTTGTTAAGAGGGTTTGAAAATATTTTTAAATCTAAGTTACATTTGAAAAGGTTTATGTAAAAATTTTCAGATCATATAGTTGAATTTTTCCATTTTTTTAAATTCAGTGTGTTAAGATGAAATTTGTATCATTAATTAATTGGAATATTGTAAAATAGTACAATTTGTTGATCAGAATAAAAATTGCATATTCCTGAAGCAACGGCCCGAGAAATCCCTCTCTGGCAATTGCTGGATTGGCTTCGGATTCTTGAACTTTTGTGGAAGTGTGTCTATTCTTCTCGTTCAATCAAATCTACCACTTACGAACAGTAACATGACAGTCCTTCGTTTAATCTTGGGTCTTCCTTAAAATTTTGGACAAAGATTTGAGGTATTAAAAACGTTGAAAGTCTGTTCGTTACCATACAGTAGTGTTTACTTTATGTCAATACCGATAGCCTCGTTTGTCACGCAATTAGTTTTACTGCAATATCCTGCTATGCGCTGGATAATTTAGCATAAAAAAAAACGTGCAGCCATGACATAACGTTATGTAAACACAGTTGCCCTAATTAAACGTCCTGTTTTAAAGGTAATACCTTTGTAACGTAGTCAGCGATTGTTTAATAATAGGACCACTGACCAGTCATAATTGGCGACAATAATACCCACTCAGTCCAGCAGTGAGTAGTGGGATTAGCTCTAATCAAACAAAACACTGCGGGGAGTATGTAAAAATTGGGACATATCATTTAGTTACAACAAGAGTATTATTGTCCCTTTAAAAACGAACCCCCAAAACGTATTATACTAGCTTGGTACTTTACATGCAAAAAAAACAAAAACCCATCTCACTATTGATCGTTATTTTCACGGCTTAACGTACTCAAATTGAATATCCAAGTTTTAATTAAAGATGCACGAATTAGAAATACAGCTAGCTGTTTTTGCTGTTATAGAGAGTAAGAGAGAAATTGGTGTAAACATCCACTCGACACACACTAGGTCATTTCGGGACCAACATATTGTTTTAATTTTATTTTAATAATTCACTTTTGCGCTATAGGGTTATTAGCAGTGAGAGGAACCTGAGAAAACCCACAAGTTTAGACAGGTGACGCTATTGGTTGTCAGGTACAAGTGCGGTGTCAAAGCCACACCACTTGACTCAATGACAGACCTCGGGGGTTTCTTCCGGGAACTCCGGTTTCCTCCCACTGCTAAAAGAAATAAAATTAAAAAATCATATGTTAGTCCCAAAATGACCTAGTTCTGTTGAGTAGACGTTTAACCCCATTTCTCTCCCTCTCTCTTGACTCAACGACAGACCTTATCGAACGCTTTAATCCATTGAATTTGTATTTAAGTTTGACTTAGTAATTTGAATTAGTATTACTTTTTAGTTATTTGGATTAATATTAATGTTGACTTATTTGGATTAGTAATAATTAAAGGAGCTAAATTGCTAATATTTTGGAGCTAGTTTTGTTCGGCAAAATATGCCAGGAGTCTCATGGATTGACAATCTCTTGCGTCTGGTTATTCCCGTCTCCACCGGTATTAATTATTGGGCATGCTCTCCAGAAAAGAGTATGACGTCACTGTTTGACATGGCTTCGAGTCCCTTGTTACAGATGGCGCTGAAATGCATTATGGTACACGATTGGTAAAATGTTTATTTTGTCTTAAATATTGGATATCAGAAGCTTATCTTTTCCTGGTAAGATCACAACATCAATGTTGATTTGAATTGACAGATAATTTGTGTTTTCGATGTCAAAGACTTTGGATGATATTGAGTTTTAATTTTGAGTTTTTGTTTTTCGTATTTCGCAGCTGGCCTGCTGACCGATCCAATCGTTGTAACAGAATTAATTAAAGAAGAGGAGAAGAAATTGACGAAACTTGTTGATAAATACAGCACAAAGATGAAGGCTGTTCATGTAAATATCTTTAATTTAATTCTCTTATATACATCTTCCTTTTCACCATCTTCAAAAGAAGGTTTGATCTAGCTTAATAATAATAATAATAATAATCGTGTCATTTTACAAGGGTAGCAAATTAGGCCTGAGGCCTTTTTCCAATTTGGCCCTTGGCACAGATCATGCGAATGATTTCGATCATTACTGCAGGAAGAAACCGAAGAACTCGGGGGGGGGGGGGGGGGAAACCTGTCTGATCGGACGGGAGACAGAATATCCCTCTCACTTACAACGATAAAGTTCTTGCCCTGAGCTGGAATTGAACCCTTGTTGCATTGGTGAGAAGCCGCCTCTCTATCGCCACGGCTATCCGAGTTGATGTCTTAATAATGTCTTGAACCACGTTTGAGCTGCCATCCCTATTAGTGATATTGGGAGTCAGGGTGGCACAGTGGTTAAGACGCGGTCAGGTGTTTGATCCCTGCATTGGGCCAAGAAAATTCCTCCAGATTTTCCAGGGTGGTTCCCCCTTGTTAGTAGTGATGCAGGACAGCTGTCTAGTCGTACGGATGGTATGAAAAATGTCCCTTATGGCACACTTGACCGTTGGAATTCGATATAAGAGCTAAGTTTCCCACGTAACACGTATTCTTGTTTTCATTATCCCAGTCAGAGCAGAACAGTAGGACGTTAAACCCCATTTCAATAGTCCAGTCGGAGTAGAACAGTAGGACGTTAAACCCCATTTCAATAGTCCAGTCGGAGCAGAACAGTAGGACGTTAAACCCCATTTCAATAGTCCAGTCGGAGTAGAACAGTAGGACGTTAAACCCCATTTCAATAGTCCAGTCGGAGCAGAACAGTAGGACGTTAAACCCCATTTCAATAGTCCAGTCGGAGCAGAACAGTAGGACGTTAAACCCCATTTCAATAGTCCAGTCAGAGCAGAACAGTAGGACGTTAAACCCCATTTCATTTGATTTAATATACCTGATATTCTTTGTGTATATTTTTTTTAGTTAGGGGGTAAAGTTAAACAGATGACTGGAAAGGTTGGTGAAGCTATAATCGAGGCAGCCAAGGAAGAAGATGCCACCATGATCGTAGTCGGTACTCGAGGCATGGGAAAAGTCAGACGGACGTTTATTGGTAGCGTCAGTGATTACGTCATCCATCATTCACACGTACCGGTTTTAGTCTGTCGTCACAAGGATCATCATAAACACCATGATCATCATCATCATTAAATAATGATAGAGATAATCAATAATCAATATGTATTGATGAATGGGGATACTCGATGATAGAGATAATTAGTAATCAATATATATTGATGAATGGGGATACTCGATTGAATATTATGGAATTTTCCCAATCACCATTCGGCTAAAATGCAACCAAACATGTTTTATTACATCATGATTTTACTCATACCACTTAAGAGAGAGATGTGCTTTAACGTCCACTCGACACAAACTAGGTCATTTTGGGACTAACATATGGTGTTCATTTTTTATTTCAATAATTCGCTTGCGCTAAGGGGTCTTTAGCAGTGGGAGGAAACCGGAGTGACCGGGGGAAACCCACGAGGTTGAGAAGGGGCCCCTATCTCTATGTCACATACGCTCACACTAGGGCTCGAAACCACAGACGCAAGCCAGAGGTGGTCGGCCAGCTAGAGGTCGAAGCGCGGCACTCTAGACCACTAGGCCATCCAAAACTCCCATACCACTTTAGTGGTTGGGACTAAGAGTGGCGTCACATGACTGAAATCCTCGTGAATTTATTGCTATTCCGAACTGACAACCGAGTATCCCCAATGTTAGATTTAATACTCTTGGTCTGGCCTTAGACTAGACACACCTACAAAGATATATTTTATCAGTGCAGATTGATCAGAAATGATAGTATGTGATAATAATAAAATAAGTACATGTACTAATAATAGAAGAGACATTTGTTTGGTCAGGGATGGATCCGGAAGGGGGGGAGGGGGTCCAAACCCCACCCTGCTTATAATTAGCTAAGACCTTCCTCAATATATGATAAGACCTTATAGGATTACCATGGTTACTCCATGATTAAAACAATGATTTCAATCATAGCGTGAATCGTTAATATTGTCCCTATTGAGTCCAGGACCTGGGGCCTGTTTCACGAAATTTTAACTAAGATAAAATTCGATTTTAGTAATTCGATTGGATAGTATTAGATTGATTTTAGCGCTTAGCCAATCAGATTTCAGTATGTACTAAAATTTGGATTTTATCTTAAGTTAAAATTTCGTGAAACAGGCCCCAGTTACCTACAGATACATTTCAATACGATCTACACCGACCACAATATTCGATAGGATCTCACTACATTTACTCCACGATTAATACCACGATTTCCACGATTAAAACCACGATTTCAATCCTATCGTGATTGTGAGAATCTAGCATAAGGCCTACTAAAGATTGTTTAATTTAACTTTAATCTCTCTTATATATATCTGTATTCATTTATATTCCTGTTCTTTGTTTATCAAATATATACTTGACAGATTCTAATCATGATCACATCCTCGAAAACACAAACTTCTTTCTACTGAGGGAAGGAGAGGTAGGTTGGGTGGTCAAAAGGTTGACCTATGGACGTCGTTACTGCCGTGATTTAGATTTCCTGGCTGTATGTGACAAGTAGTAGGGTCACCTGTCGTCCAAGCTCAATGAGGGAGAGGAAGGGGAATAATAGGATTTCGAGAATGTCCTGGAAAATAAATAAGATTTTTTTCATCGAATGTTTTACATGTATTTTGAAAGCTTGGTGTTTGTAAATGATTATAGTATTATAGCTTTATTCTTTCTATCCTGAAATATGAAATGGGGTTTAACGTCCTACGCTTAAGCACCTAACCTGGGCTAATTGAAGACGGGCATACGCCATACAGTGTGCTATGAGGGAAATTTTGCCCGGGCAGCGGCGCTACGGCCTACTCTTATATCGAATTCCAACTGCCAGGGGATCTTTTACGTACGTGCACTCCAATTTGTACACGGGACCTCGGTTTTTCGTCCCATCCGAACGACTAGGCAGCTCTGAACAGAAAGACAAACCACAGCCACAAATATTAGTTAAAATGAGATGTTTATCTTTGTATCTCTCAACCTATATGTACATTGTATAGAAGAGAATAAATGTTCAACTTTTAGTTCGATCATGTGTCTTGTCCTTGGTATATATAGAAACATGTATGTGAAATATAATAAATATAATAAATAAATAGATGTATATTATGTTATTGCTCATCATACAGGTGATATATGATATATGTTGTCAGGCGCGGATCTAGGGGAGGGGGTGGGGCAGATTCTAGGGGAGCGGTGGGGCAGGGTCTAGAGGAGCGGGTGGGGAAGGGTCTAGAAGAGGGGGTGGGGCATGGTCTAGAGGAGGGGGTAGGGGGCAGGGTCTAGGGGAGGGGTGGGGCAGGGTCACTCATGTTGTCAGGCGCTATTCTAGGGGAGGGGTGGGGCAGGGTCACTCATGTTGTCAGGCACTGATCTAGGGAAGGGGGTGGGGGCAGGGTCTAGGGGAGGGGGTGGGGCAGGGTCTCTCAGCCCTAGTGAGACTGGTCATTACTGTTCAGACCAGAACCTGCAGCTAGAAACGTACATGTATACAATCGAAATGCTGCACTCTGATGATTACCCTTTGCTCCAATGTATGCCCCCCCCCCCCCCTCGACAAAGTCCTGGATCCGGGCCTGGTTGTCCTGTTGAGTTACCTGACATGTTTTAATGTGGGGGAGATGGCTGACCAACTAGACTACAATAAAACACTTGGTGTCCCTTCATGTAATACCCTGCATACTTCTATATAAGGCTTGGGCTCCCCTTCACGTAGTAAAGGATTTATTTACATAAGGTATCTAAAACAGCTTCGGTTACATACATACAACATGAACTAATCTACAACTAAACTTCTACAGGGACACATCTAACAATATAACATTTACTATTCTGCCCCTCTGCCAAGGCAGCGGCTGGACTCGGGCGAATCCATACACTCGTCCTAGCCTTTCTTCTCCCCGGCTCTTCGTCTACTAACTGTCAGTGAACTACTCAATTATATACCAACAGGACACAGATAAGGCAGATAGTCATATCGTCACCAGCACGCCTCTGCTACGAGAACACATCTATGAACATATCTACTTAATACAACATTAACTATTCTAAAACTAAACTTCTACAGGAACACATCTAACAATATAACATTTCATCTACAATTCTGCCCCTCTGCCAAGGCAGCGGCTGGACTCGGGTGAATCCATACACTCGTCCAAGCTTTTCTTCTCCCCCCGGCTCCTCGCTTACTAACTGTCGGGGAACTCTTCAATATATACCCATTGCACACATGGTCATATCTACAATTGTCTCTTTTATCTCGTCATGGCATGTGCATAATCCCTTGAATGAGATTATAGGTCGTTTGAATCTTGTACACAGAGCATATTGAATAATATGTTTAATAGTTGGTGCCTCGACAGCAGTTTGAGGTGAACGTCAAAATCATGTATTGTCAAAACTAGCAGAGTCCATTAAGTTCTATGCACCTAAATCATAAATGATATTACTGCGTACATTGATTTCGATTAGCTACTGATCCAGCTAAGAGATCCCCTCGATATAAAATATCATCGCGAATACCAAGTCTTGCCCTTTTCAGCTAAAATGTCTACCTGTGATAATCAAGTTAAATAGTTCAAGGTTCGTTCAATGTCAAAAGTTTCCATGGAGATTGATTTGAGTGAGTTTGTGTCAGTGCTGGATCTAGGGGAGGCAAAGTGGCACAAACGTCCCGGGCCCCCCACATTTAGGGGCCCCCCACAATTCTGGCCCATGCTAATATTTTATACCGGGCGGAGCTAACCAGTACCTGGGCTGAGGGGGCGGGCATTGGTGCCCTAGGCAGTAAAGGATATTGTGGGCCAGAGATCGGTTGGGCCCTAAAATCAACTAAATTACATAATTTAGAGGTTCTATCAATCAATAGATCCTAACCAGTTTCGGGGACCACATCCCGCGATGTGATTGCTGGGGCCCAACCAGTCCCGTGAAATTAACGTAATCATAGTATAGTAGTTCAGATAACAGAGTTTAATGTTTTATGTCATCTAAAATAATTTCACTAAAATGAAAACATCATGAGATAAAGGTTTAAAATACTCAAATTGTCAACGACTTCTAAACGTCAATGAAATCGCTGCCTTAATTGTCTCAGATGCACTGAAATTAATCTTTATTTTAAACAAAAAAACTCTGGAGGAAAACACCCCAGGCACTCAAGGGGGCGGAGTACATACTGGTACAATCCGCGGTCAGTACGAGCAAAATTGAAATGGGGACCCGCACAGTTGGTATGTCACCACAAGGAACCTCAGACAAATTAAGAAACGACTAGATGTTGAAATACTTACGGTACTGGCTTCAGGAACATGTAATATGACATATGAAATGGGATTTAACGTCCTAATTGTCTGTTTCTATACTGGGCTAATGAAGACAGGCATACACCATACAGTGTGCTATGAGGGAAATTTTGCCCGAGCCACGGCATTATGGCCTACTCTTATATCGATTTCCAACTGCCTAGGTATCTTGTACGTACATGCCAATTTGTACAAGGGACCTCATTTTCTCGCCCGGGGGTGGGGCATATTCTAGGGGAGCGGTGGGGCAGGGTCTAGAGGAGGGGGTAGGGTAGGGTCTAGGGGAGGGGGTATGGCAGGGTCTAGGGGAGCGGGTGGGGCAGGGTCTAGGGGAGCAGGTGGGGCAGGGTCTAGGGGAGCAGGTGGGGCAGGGTCTAGGGGAGCAGGTGGGGCAGGGTCTAGGGGAGCAGGTGGGGCAGGGTCTAGGGGAGCGGTGGGGGCAGGGTCTAGGGGAGCAGGTGGGGCAGGGTCTAGGGGGGCAGGGTCTAGGGGAGCAGGTGGGGCAGGGTCTAGGGGAGCAGGTGGGGCAGGGTCTATGGGAGCGGTGGGGGCAGGGTCTAGGGGAGGGGTGGGGCAGGGTCACTCATGTTGTCAGGCGCTATTCTAGGGGAGGGGTTGGGCAAGGTCACTCATGTTGTCAGGCACGGATCTAGGGAAGGGGGTGGGGGCAGGGTCTAGGGGAGGGGGTGGGGCAGGGTCTCTCAGCCCTAGTGAGACTGGTCATCACTATACTTGGCTAATGAAGACAGGCATACACAATACAGTGTGCTATAACGGAAAATTTGTACAAGGGACTTCATTTTCTCGCCTTGTCCGAACGACTAGACAGCTATCCTTGCCAGACCCTCGGTACTGCACTACTGACATGAGAAAAGCAGGCCGGGAAATATGGATACATGCTACGTGACAAGCTTGAGTTCCAGTTGAGAATTTATACTCTTATTACAATGTATTTTGAATGAACAGGAGTGAGAGGGAGAGATGGGGTTTAACGTCCACCCAACACAACTAGGTCATTTCAATAATTCGCTTGCACGTAGGGGTCTGCAGCAGTGGGAGGAAACCAGGGTGCCCAGAGGAAACCCACGAGGTTGAGAAGGCGCCCCTATCTCCATGCGACATACGCTCACACCAGAGCTCGAAACCACAGCTGGAAGCCAGAGACGACCGGCCAGCCCCCCGAACAGGAGCGACTCGTGTATTCCAGTTCAATTTCTCAATGCCATTGAAATAATTTATTTATTTTTACTGTTTTCACAATATGCAAATGACATTTTTTATTTCAGCAAATATCACTGTCGTTTTAATCATTTTATATTCATACGAACAGACTTTTTTTTGGTCTTTAATGTTCAAAATCATTTTCTTATTGTCCACAAAAAGCTGAAAAAAAAGCAAAAATAATTTCATTGAGAACCAATAGATCATTATTTATCAATCTGATTAAAATACACATTCGATGGCCTAGACTACATGAAAATCTGACAATTTGTACTCGAAGGTCATTTCAGGGGTCGTACGGGCGGCTTTTGACCATATATGAGTCATATATTGAGTAACCAATCCGCGTTGACGTTTCTAGTCTTTTTTACTCACAGTTTCGTTCATGGCATGACCCTATGAGTCATATATTGAGTAACCAATCCGCGTTGACGTTTCTAGTCTTTTTTACTCACAGTTTCGTTCATGGCATGCCAAGAAGTCGCCGTAACAGACTCGAAGGTCGTTTCAGGGGTCGTACGGGTGTCTTTTGACCCTATATGAGTCATATATTGATTCACCTATCCGCGTTGACGTTTCTAGGTTTTTTTATCCACAGTTTCGTGCATGGCATGCCAAAAAGTTGCCGTAACACAGGTCATCTCATTAGATAAGCCCTCACGCGATAAATAAAGCGGGTTTCATAACAACTGTTTTACTTTCGTTTCGTGGTATTTTAGATAAAACGTTGCTGCTTAACGACAGAAACACACACACAAACTAGGTCTTTCCGGGACTAACATATCAGAGGACCCAGAGAAACCGCAAGGTTGGACAAGCGACCCTACTCCTTGTCATGTACAACCGGGGATTCTAAACTACGCCAGTTGACTCAATGACAGGCTTTATGATACAACGCATAAGAGGATGTAGGCGTGGTTGATATTCACCGTTTGTAAATGACAAGGAGGGTCGCTTGTCCAGCCTCGATTTATTAAAATAAAATAAACTTAATCTATCTTAGTCCCCGATCTAATTTTTGTCAAGTGGACGTTAATCTCTCTCTCTCTCCCTCTCTCTCTCTCTCTCTCTCTCTCCCAACTGGCGTGGTTTCGAATTACCGCTTGTATGTGGCAAGGAGTAGGATCGGCAGTCCAGCCTCGTGGGTTTTCTCCGGGTCCTCTGGTTTCCTCCCACTGCTAAAGACCCCTAGGTGTGAGCGAATAATTGAAATAAAATTAAAACCATTAAACCCCATCTCTCTCTCTCTCTCTCTCTCTCCCTCTCTCTCTCTCTCTCTCTCTCTCTCTCTCTGGTCATGCAGTACTAATACGAGCTATATACTTACCAAAGTCTACAGGTACGGTCCTGTAACCATCTCTAACAGAACAGTCGAGTGGACTGACACATGGACATTCTGTATGTACATTACTTGATGTCAGAGGATCGGTACCATTTACACATTCTAAAATAAAAACAAACATTACACATACTCAAATAATAACAAACATTACACAAACTCAAATTACTCAAATAATAACAAACATTACACAAACTGCAATATCAAACATACTGAAATAATAGTTGAATTTTGTGAATCACCGAAAATAATTAAAAACAATCATGAATAATTTCTGACAAAGTAAAATACCTACTTGAACCAAGGGTACCGAATGGTGTACAGACTCCAGTGTACGCCGATCTTTTCTTTCTGCCTTTTAATACCTCACCAATTCTACAACACTGTCCTTTAGCACAGTCCGAATTATCTGTGCATTGCAGTTCACAAGTTCCTGTAACGGTAATACATTAATACCGTTACTAAAAACATATGCATATTTATATATGTACGTATATCAGGGACGGGTGGGGGGGGGGGTAGCACGCGCGTGCTGTATCATAAAGCCTGTCATGAAGTCAACTGGCGTGGTTTCGAATACCCGGTTGTACGTGACAAGGAGTAGGGTGACCTATCCAACTTTGTGGGTTTTCGTCGGTTCCCGCGGTTTCCCTTCACTGGTAAAGTCCCATACGCGCAAGCGAAATATTAAAATAAAATTAAACCATATGTTAGTCCCGAAATAACCTAGCTTGTGTCGAGTGGACGTTAAACCCAGGGGCGGATCGAGAAATTCTTGCAGGCGGAGGTTTGCCAGGTTCTTGTTGCTAAGAGACAACCCCTCTGCTTCCGCCCCTGAATATCCGAAAATATTAGCACAACCGTACAATTGCACTATTTTGTTTCACGGTAAACGATGATAAAAGGTATTTTTAAAATGTATTAAAATAGTTGTAATTCATAAACAGTCCTATCATTTTCAAATTCAAATTCAAACGTTTGAAGATAGCTACTCCAGGGGGGGGGGGGTAGAAAAAGAATGGCGGTAGTTGTTTTATTATTTCCGGTGTGAATAACTTTTAAGCAGGCCCGTCGGAACGATATTAATATTAGGGGGCTGTTCATTGCTCGTGAACGGAATAGATCCCGTAAACGGATTCACGGGATATATACGAGCACATTATTGGGGGAAGGAAAGCTGGTTGAGACAATCATGATCTGAATATTGAATATTTAAACCTCGGGAGATGCTAATTGTAGGCCGGTTGGGGAGGTTCGGAAAATTCCGGAGTCCAAAATGGCCGCTTCATACAAATGAGTATTTAGGGGAATACTAACCCGAACCCTAACCCTAACCCTTTAAAGAGGGGTAAAGGGTAAATTAGACCTAAATTCAGTCAAAAAGGGATTAGGATTAGGGTTAGTATTCCAAAATTAACATTTATTTAAAGCGGCCATTTTGGACTCCGGAAACTCCGGAAACTCCGGAAACTCCCCAACCGGCCCTGCGTTAACATCTCTCTTAAATCTCACCCAAGGCACCCAATGGCACATCCGTAATACCAGAGGCTACACATGTATAACCACGTGAGCACGGACAGATGTTGAAAGGCGCTGTCTGTATTCCTTGTTCAACCAAACAAGCTGAAAAACAAGATGTCAATTTTACCAATCTGGGGCCTGTTTCACGAAATTTTAACTTAAGATAAAATCCAAATTTTAGTACATACTTAAATCTGATTGGCTAAGCGCTAAAATCAATCTAATACTATCCAATCGAATTACTAAAATCGGATTTTATCTTAGTTAAAATTTCGTGAAACAGGCCCCTGGTTAAAATACAGATCTATATTTCGTTTCGTTTTTTTATACTTTCGATGGCCTGCACTACATGAAGATCTAGCAAGTTATAGTGGGGGTTAACGTTCTATGACGTCAGGTACCAAGCAAGTGACATTTGACTCTATAACGTCAGTCATTCGATTAACCAATTAGCGACCGCCTTGCTTTTTAAAATCTACCATTGCTTTGTTTTGATTTCTATCGATTGTAATGTCTACCCACAATTTCACACAAAAAAGGTCAAACGCTTGATTCGACAGACCATCAATTTGATTGTCTGATCCCTCATTTCAAGTAGAACACGGGTTCAATAACAATTCTTCCAGATCCTAGTGTAGTAAAGACAAGTAAAAACGAAATTTTGAACTATAAACAACGAAACGAAATTTGATCTGTCAATTCTACCATACATGGAAGAATATATACGATACTCGCATTGCACACATAAATCTTTGGGTATGACACAACACCAAGAATAAATCAGACCAATGTTAGCACACTAGGCTCAGATGGGGGGCCCACGGTGGCTAAGCGGCTGAGACGCTAGCACGCTCCCGGTGCTTCCCGAGAAGGTTCGTCGGTAATTTCCGGTGGGGATTCCCCTTGTATGTGGTCTGGCGTGCAGGCAAAATATCCCTCATCACACTTAATGGCGTTTCCCCAACACCATTTCATTGTGCGGACCCAGATCCATTGTTTCATTCAGGCAATGATGAGGGAATTTTACAAATACAAGATTGTGCTTTCATTCAGCCCCCCTCTCTCTCTCTGTCTCTCTCTCCCACCCACCCCCACTCTCTCTCCCGTTCGCTCTCACCTCTATCTCTCTCTCTCTCTCTCTCTCTAATTATCCAGTTTGTGTATAGTGGACATTAAACCCCATATCTCTCTCTCCCGCTTGCTCTCACCCCCCCCCCCCCCTCTCTCTGTTTCCATGGCTCTCTCTCCCTCACACTCTCTCTCTCTCCCTCCCCTCCTTCCCCTCTCTTTCTCTCTCCTCTCTCTCTCCCTCTCGATTTGATCACACTTGTCTTTCGAATAAATCATCTTGTCTTGGAGCACGCACTTACATTGTCCACTTGTTCCGAATGCTGAACAATAGCCGGGGTGCTGTATGGAAACCGCTCGCTTTCCCCTTGGCCTGTATTTACTTAAACAGCACTGTTTCCCATACACCCTCTGACATCCTGCTTGATTTGAGCAGCCATAGCTAACAGACAATTGTCTAAGGCCACTTACAACCACTATGTGTAGGATTACCTTTAAAACATGGAAAATTATTCAAAAGGTATGTTTTCGGTTAGAGGTTCTGGAGGTTGGATGGTCGAATGGTTAGCACCTGCTCGTCCGGGACTGTACAGCGCAGTGGACGCTTACGACTGGCCCCCGGATCCATTCACTTGATTTGATAATTGTTTAGTTTTTGCAATGTCTATTTTCTGTCTTGTCCGCAGGTTTATCTTGTATATTTTTGTCTCGCGTGTAGTGCGGTCCTCCTGCACTTACTATTAAGGTCTGTCATGGAGTCAACAGGCGGGGTTTCGAATCTCCAGTTATACATGACAAGGAGTATGGCCGTCTGTTCAGCCTCGTGGGTTTTCTCCGGGTCCTCCGGTTTCCTCCCGTTGCTAAGGGCCCCTATGATACAGCGCGCACTTGCTAAACATTCGGCCATCCAACGATAAACAATATACTTAAAACATTTTCAATCAAATTGACAAGGTGAAAACTAAAGTATGAGAAAGAAACCAGCTACTAGCTAAAATTGATAAAGAACAAAAACACAACAGAATAAAGACTCTTAGGCTATATATTACAACACTAACTAATGAAAATGATTTCCGAGTCTAATAAAATACAGTTTGAAATTCATAAATTTTATGAATAATTGAATTCACAAACGAGTAATAAACTGTTCAAACACCAACTATTTTTTATATTACTCAACATCCCGTAATTGACGATTATTCTTTCCACATATTTGAACATAAACTATGTGATGTCAAAATATATGTGATGCTATAAATAATAATCTTTTTTATGGTACACTATTTTTTGACTTAAAAAAAGCTTTTGATCTAGTCAATTATGATATTTTATTGACGAAATGCAGATATTTTAAATTTTCTCAAAATGCGTTACAATTTATTTCATTTCGATTTTTGTATACTTTCGATGACTTCTACTTCATGAAGATCTGACTGATTGTAGTGGAAGGTCACATCAGAGATCATACTAGCGACTTTTGACTTATGACGTCAGACATTTGATTAACCAATCAACGTTGATGTTTCTAGAGGGTTACCAACGCTTCCGTGTTTCTCACGCCAAAAGCTCACCTTTACAGACCGTCTACTTGGCTAATCCCTCACATCAACTCTTCAAGATCCTACTGTAGTAAGACAAGTAAAACGAAATTCTAAACTATAAAACGCGAAACGAAATAGGTGCTACGATTTAATCAGATTGGAATTTTACAGAAATCACTGACCATTTATCAGGATCCATGTAGTTAACTCATTCAATCAGCTGGTCGGATAGCCGTGGCGATAAAGAGGCGGCTTCTCACCAATGCAACGAGGGTTCAATCCCAGCTCAGGGCAAGAACTTTATCGTTGTAAGTGAGAGGGGTATTCGGTCTCCCGTCCGATCAGGCAGGTTTCCCCTGAGTTCTTCGGTTTCTTCCTGCAGTAATGATCGAAATCATTCGCAGTTTCGCACGATCTGTGCCAAGGGCCAAATTGGAAAAAGGCCTCAGGCCTAATTTGCTACCCTTGTAAAATGACGCGATTATTATTATTATTATTATTATTATTGTCCCTTCGTAAATGACACCTTATCAGCTTAATAAAATTAATTCAAAAATACTGAACAATTAAAAGTCTATGAACTATTTAGTTTAATTAATGTAGACTTGAAAATCATACAGCGTAAATTTCACATTTTTAAGTTATATTTTTAAAATTTATTTTA